>PVHX01003300.1:8240-146160 GCA_004024805.1 Geosciurus inauris | reverse complement strand
ATGTAATCTGCTTATAATTTTGTGCAAAGTTAGAAAAATTATGATTGTAATAATTTTTTTTCTATTTGCCTCAACAAATATTTTCAGTGAATAGTGTGTACAGCTTCTGAAAATTTGTTTTTTTTTCTGTTATGTTTGATAACATGTATTTAAATGCAACTTTTGAGAAAAATAAATAAAAATTAAAATTAAAAAAAAATAAATAAAAAATAAATCAACGTAAATGTTTAAAAAAAAAAAAAAAAAAAAAAAAACATTCTTTGGATCCTCCTCCCCAGAAATCTCTTGTTAGTTCAGATCTTTACATGTGTGACTACTTCTCCTTGAATGTTCTTTCTCTAGAGCATAATAATAATTTGCTTGTTAACATTCTTCAGCTCTTACTCGTGTATCACGTAAGCAGAGAAGTTCTCCCTAATTATCTCATATGAAACATCCAATCATCACTACTCATTGTCTTCCTATATCTTCTTTATCATTTTTCAAAGGACTCCTCACTTAAGTTTCATTTATATGCATCTGATTTTTTACAAGAAGTCATACCAAAATGTAGATTCCATGGGGACAGTGACCTGATTGCCTTCATTATTGCTGTCTATTCAACTAGTAGTACAGTCCCTGTTCATGGTATGCTTTCAGAAAGATATCTGTGGAGTAAAAGACAGCATTAAGCACATATAAATAAATTTAGGCTTTAAGTATCTTTAAGAGGTTTTAATTTGTATGTGTTTGGTATGGCAATATGGTAAATTAGAAGAATAATGTAGTGCTCTAATTCAACAGTCAAAAATGGAGGGATATAATTTTCACGATGTAATGAGGTCATTTGATAAGTAGTTATAAGACTTTTGCCTAAAATCTCAACTAATAGAAGCAATAGAAACTTGCTATCCTCTTATTATTGGTGTCTGAAAGCATTATCTTCTCCTTAGCTTGAAAAATAATTTTTTGTGTTGCAGTCCAATAATACATATCTCACTGAGATTTTCTATGAAGGCATTTCTCCTCTAGAATTGAACAGCTCATTGTAAAGCTTATTCATAAGTGTAGTCATCCTTTGGTGCCCATAGATGATTGATTCCAGGACCCATGGATATCACAATGTGTGGATGCTCAAGTCCCTTACATAAATGGTGTAGTATTTGCATTTGCACATCCTCCTGAATATGTTAAATAATCTCTGATTAAAATACCTATATCAATGTAAAGTGATATAAATAGTTGTTTAATTTTATTATTTAGACAATAGCAATGGAAAAAAATCTATACATGTTAGGTACAGATGTGATATTTTTTCCTGAATATTTTCAATGCAAATTTGGTTTAATCCATAGAGGCAGAATCTATGGGATGTGGAGGGCCAAATATAATAATTATACAGTACTCAGGAATTTTCAGGAGGCAAATGTGGGGAGGGTTAGAATTATTTAGATTTAACATTTATTCATATTATTTTATGCTTTGTAATTGTTTGATAGCTGGCACTCAAGAGGGTATCTTTTTGCTTATTCTTTCTTCATTACCCTAAACTGCAAGCCCAGGTGCCTCATTGTATTTTCCCCTAATTATCTCTTTGAGTTCATGGTATGAAGATTCTGGAAGCATCAATTTTCATTTGAATGACACAACTAGGGACAAAATGTAGCTCTCATGACAACAGTAGAGGTGTCAGAGTGTTTCTCAATTCTTTATTTTTACTTTGTTGGTATAATTGTTTGTGGAGGTTGCTTTTCAATTTTTTTTCAGATTGTTTCCTCCAAATGCTCAAAGCTTTGGGAACATCTCATCCTTGTCCAAAAATAGAAATGATTTTATTCCAAATGCTCTGAGAAGTAGTGTTGAAACTTGCATTGGGAGTGGGAGTAGAAGTAGCTGTGGTGATATTGGCCCCTGTTGCTGTACTTGTTTGTATTTGGGGTCCAGGAGTAGAGAAAGAAGGATAAATTGAGGGAGGGGGTTCAGGGGGCAATGGAAGTCCAGATGGATAGAGTCATGGTTGGAAAGGTGGATATGGATAACCTGGACCATTAGGAAGAGAAAGAATAGGTATTGGAATTCTCCCTGGGCCATAAGGAGGAGGGTGACGGAAGGGTGGAATTCTCCCGGAACTATAAGGAAGAGGGAACGGTTGAACAGGTCCTGGTCCAAAAGGAGAAGGTTGTGGAGGAGGAGGAGGCAGTGGTCTAGGTAGATACGGTCCCCTGGGTCCTGTATGACTCTCACCAGGCTGTGGTAAAGGAAATAAATAATTTTAAATTTGATATTTCAAAATCAAGCATTAGGGCATAGACTTTCTAAAGCAGATGGAATTCTTAGATGACCTTCAAGATTCCTGCTCCCCACTAGCACCTACTGACCTGATCTTTTCATTTGTGCCCTTTTAAAACAAGTTCTTCAACATCACACACAGAAGAAGCCAGCTGCAGCAAATGGTCGATTGATTTCAAATCAATTTGCCCAGTAGTGGAAAGGATCACATGGAAGTGAATAGAAGATGAGCCTTAGAAGCTGACAGTGGTTTCTGGCTCATGGCTGCCAAGAAGGTAGAGCTATCCTACAACTAAGTGATCAAATTGTGCCAACAGCCATGCAAGCTTAATGGAGCACCCTAAGATGCAGAACGGAACGAATCTTGTCAACATCTTTTCAGCCTTTTGAGACCCCTGAGCAGAGAACCCAAATAAGCTAAACTCAGAGTGGAAGCCAAAGAAACTATGAGATAATAAATGGGTTTTAAAAAGATACTAAGTTTTGGTAATTTGTTATGTGGCAATAGAAAACTGTTACATGTTTCTAAGTCATGAAGTCTCAAAGTCAATATCAAAGGAAGGTAAAAGTTTTTCTGTTCTTTTTGAATACCTAGGCTTTTAATGAAAGCTGAATAATATTTATGGAAAGAAAATGTCATGGGAAAAATCTTGTGTTTGGCTTAGAGTCTGTCAACAAAATCAATTCCAAATGGAACTAAATGCCCTTACAGAATGGGGAAATGTCTCTTCATGTCTCATTCAAGAATTCAGAGTTGTTCTAGGCTTTAAACACACACAAAAAGTTGTAAAATACATTATTAAGCATCTACTTTGGGGAATATGTTAATGTAGGAGCTATGAGAGTACAAATGTGTGTTATGTAAGTTAAAGACCAAGTTAAGACAAGACAATACAAACACAGTCCAAATGGAGGAAGAATGTGTCTCTGGAGCTTAAATACCAGGATTTTAGTTCTGCCTTTGCCACATGGAGGTTGTGTGCATATATAATCATTTCTGAGGTTCACTTTCCTCACCTGGAAAATGAAATTCATAAAAATCTCTACCTTCTAGAGTCATTATCAGATTTGTTGTGAAAAAATACCTATAATGCTTACGATATTGCTCAGTAAATATTATATGCTACTATTTGTTGTGTTAACACTTAGTACAGTGGTTTTCATAGAGTATAATTTTTAGAAATAAAAACAGGTGAAAAGTAGTACAGGAAACACATAAGGGATTTACAGTAATTACTTTTAGAGGAAAGATTAAGGATTATCTCTCTGAGAGGGCGGCATTTGAAACAAGGCTTAAAAAGTACAAAACAAGGAGGGGGCATGTCAAATAGAGGGAAAGTATGAAATGATACAGGATAAGAAAGAACAAGTCCTGTATTACCACTAATAAGTCTAGGTTGCTTGGAGCAGACTGTTCTTACAGGACACCCAACTATATCCACTCACTGTTTTTTCAATTCTTTCATTTATTTGTTCAGCTGATACATACCCCTTGTTAATCCCAAGCTTTAGAATTAATCAAAACCATGCATTTCTTCAGGTCCTATTTCCAAGTTATTGAACAGTTTTAGAAGATGTTACAAGCACTGTATCATTACAAATTTATGATCCTTCATTACTGCTCTGTAATCCTTTGTCTTTGATTAGTTCAACCCTTTTCCCAGAGGTCTACAATTTTCTAAGTTGACGCTAATTTTTATCTAAGTCCTTTATCTCATTTTGACACATTCCATACCCACAAAGATGGCTTTCTTCCTATTTCACCAAGATACTGCAAGCAATTAGAAATGAACTGCCTCTCTTAAATAGCCATGCACCTGTAAAGTCATTTATATCTGGATTATTTCCTTTTCCTTCACAAATGTTTTCTCAGGGACTTGGCTTTGTCAGTTTTACTTTCTGAAATTGCAATATAAATTCCTGTTACTGGCCTTTAATGGGCATACTTTATTTAGAAAACAACTGTCACTCATATTCAATCACATTTTATCCTCCTGCATCTTATCTTACCCCTTGAATTCTAAGGTTAGCCTTTTTATCATCTTACCTGCTTATAACCTAAATTGTTTTTACCTGTATTACTGTAAAGACCTTTTTATTTGATCTTCTGATTCTGTTCTTGCCTCTTTCCCTTAACTAAACTACACAGAAATTTGTAAAAAAGGAACTATAATTTTTCAACTTTCCTATTTTTAGAAAGTTCACTTGTAACCACTCTCATCCTAATTTTCATCACTCTTTTCTCATTTCTGTCCTTCATAGCAATGCACTATGGAAGGATGTTCTAAATTTACCAATTTGGCTGCTCACATCCCATTCTCTGTTCAACTTGGCTCCTGCCCTCAACATGCGATATAACTCTTTTTTTGATATTTCCAATGAAATAAACCAAGAATGCTGAGACACTTGTATGGCACCAGGACTCATGTTTTTCCTCTCTATCTAGTGACAGTTCATTGGCTTATGGAATGCATTTGACCCAAGGGCCACCATTCCAAAGCTTAGTTATGGTGTACAAAATTTCAGAACTTGATTTTTTAATTGTTAAGAAAAAATCCTTAGTATGGGGAAATACTTCAGATCATTTTCATTGTCAAGGCAATTCAAAGATTAACTGAAAGTAACTTTGCCTCCTATGGACATCTCAGTATTGATCTGAATATTATGCAATGAAAAATCTTCACAGAAAATATTTATTATTTTCCCAATGTCTTAATCCAATCATGGTGATTAACTCTTTTTTCACAATTGACCAAAGCTAATGAATTAAAAATGATGAAAATACTGTGTTAAGAAGAAAAAATATCCTCCTGAAAGACTATAATTGGAGCTATCTTCTGCATTCATTGGCTTAAGAACAACAGAGCTAAAACATGAATACTTTGAAATTAAACATATATTGTAATGTGGTTAATAGTAGTCAGACTTTGTCAGACTTGATTTCAAGATTAAATGAGCTAAAGTATGTAAAGCATTTGGAAAATATAACAAAAAACACTCAAGAGATGACAGACTGAATATTATTGCTTACCTTGCCCATATGCAAAGAACATTCTACCCTAATTACATTCAGTAATTATTAATCATTATGAATCTCAGGCATTTAGGTTGTGGAAAGGCTTATTTCTTTCTGTACTGTTTATGTCAAACTGCTTATATTATTGGAAAGCTCTTTTTTCCAAATTTATTTTGTAAAAAAATTGTTTAGGTAATCCAAAACTGCTACTTTAAAATAGAGATTATTTTTCTCTTGTATTCTGAGGACATGAAAATATTGAAAATAATCTTTAAGACCAGGTCAGTAATATGTTTTATTGATTTACTAAAAATTATGTCATATCTCTAATACACTCAGCAATTATGGCCAAAATTAGACTACCCCAGTCATCTTTGAATGGCCTGCTTTTTAAGTTTCCAAAAGCACATTTAAGAGGTATTATTTCATATTTTGTAGTGATGTAATTTTATGTAGTCTTCTTTGTGAAAGCAGTAGTCTTCTGAAAAAAAGCCATCTTTTGCCATTTTATATAATAGATTTTATAGTTCTTTTGTAGAAATTACTCTGAGATTAAGCACTTCTTCTTAACACTGGCATTAATCTATCTGTACTTTGACTAGAATTCCACTCTTGAAAATGCTTATTTTTTAAATACCTTGCAATTTTGTGTGATGTTTTGTCTTTTCAATGGTGCTTTCTTAGTCTTTTATAAATGGTAGGTTTAATATAAATGTTAGTAGTTTCTCAAGATTCAACAGGAAGAGGTTATCTTGGATCCTTGGCCAAATGCACCTCCTTAGTCCTTTTCTTAGATACTCTTATTTGGTCTGGGTTGTGGTCAGAAATACTACATTTGTAATAGGTGAGGTAGATGACAACGTAGAATCCATGAACCACCTGTTCTAGTTTAGCTATCTCATTTTATAGAGTTCTGTCTACTTGTACAATTGCTAGAGCACGGGGATGTACATTATACATATTTGTATAATGAAGTCTGATATTATGGATTTAAGCAGTCCTATATGTTATTCATCAGCCATTCATGGCTACTAAATTAAGTTAGATTTTAAATTTACATTTAAAATACCAGAACTATCTTTTTAAAATTAATGATTGATAGCTAATATACAAGGAAAGGTATATAATTAATGTAAAAAGAAATCTGAAGTAATAGTTACTGAGAAAAATATGAAGATATGGGATAGTGATTAAGGATACTTACTGAGAGACATTCTGTAAGGGCCCAAAGGCCCAAGATCAAAGACAATGATTTCATCCTTATGGTGGCCCTTAAAAATAGGCAAAATGGCTGATTAGCTTTACTTTTTTTTTTTTTTAATTAAAAAGTACTATTTAGGACACATTGCAACAAATGATATATAATGTAGTGCAGGCCTCTTACAATAGCAGTTTTTTAAAAATTTGCCTAACATTATTTTGGACTCAGTATTAATGTGGAACAATATTGGTAGGATTTTAAGATTGGACTATAAAACACCGGAGTGGTTTTTATTTTTGACTTGTAACTGACACTGGAGATAATGTCAGAGAGTTGCTCACAAAGTGTTCTGAGCAATGGAAGATTTTAGAGGTAAGGTTTTTTGCTTTAGAAGTAAAAATTTGGAAATGGACACTTGTTTACGTTTTTAGCATTTTTAAAAATTAGTAGTTCCATTACTTTATAGATTTCTGTACACTTGTGTTTGAGGTATTAACCTTTAATATGGATCATATGTAATAAACCTAATTTCTTAGGACACCTCAAAAATAAAGAATGTCATCACTATTTTAGGTATGGCCAAAGAGTAGGAGTCACATAGTATGTATCATAGTTTTAACAATATTCTACTAAATTATTTTATTCTACAAAAGTGGTCTCAAATTGGCTTCACCAAATCCATCTGCAGAACATCAAGATCAGAACAGGTAAAACAAAGTTGTCCAGTTATTTTTACTTTCAATTGACTAAAAATTTATATTTCAAGCACCTGATAGCCTGAGTTCTGGGAAAGCAACCCTGTGAATCATTGTGCAGATTTGTCAACTCTACCCATAAGTTGAATGTGTTGACTAAATAATGCAAATCTTGAAAGGATCTTAGGGACAAAATATCGTTGTATATTTAATTATATGTAAATATGGCTATCTCTTTAAGCATTGTTGATTCCTAAGATATATTTTTATAATAAATAAAATATAAGTTTAAAAAGCAAAGTGAAAATAATCATAAACATATGCTTTAAGACAGTTCTCTCTTTTAGAGTATATCTGGTAATATCCTATCATTATGAAGTTTAAAGAATTTTAAGATATATTGGAAAAAGTGGATTGTGTACTTGAGTGGACAACTGTTTTTAAGGTTCCAGCATGAATGCTTTACTCTGACATACACAAATTTTCAAAAATTTAATATTCTTTAGGACTTAAAATATCACATAAGGCACTTATTCTTTTGGTGCTGAAAATGAATATACTATAAAAAAGTCCATTAAAATACCATATTTAAAAGTCTGATAAAAATTTAATAAAGCAAATATTTAATTTCCAAGTACCTACTGTTGTAAGAAGATCTTTCTTAGTGTTGATCAAACTTCTGGCCAAAATGACTCTTGTCAGTTTCTTTTTTGAAAGATAGCAAATGAAAGTGAGAAAAGACAAGAAATCTCAGTTCTTATATATGTTGCAATAGGTTTCCATTGGCAATGAAAGAAAGGCCAATTGGAAGATAAAATAACTCCTGGGTTGATGCATTTCAAACAATGGTGGGAAAGTCACCATTGCCAACATGACAGTTTTTTTCCTGCACTTTTTTTCATTTCTGAGGAGCATCAGCCATTCAATATTTAGAGTTTCCTGAGGAAACATAGACAGTGATCATGATGTCACTTTGTCTCAGGAAAATAAATTGGGAACTGTTGTATGCCATTTTCTCTTTATTTCAGAGCAAAAGCCACAACCTGTTCTATGAGATAGTTTTAATTGGTAATCTTTTGTAATATGTTATTCTTGTTTCTTAATTCATCTCAAAAACTATGTGGGGAGTAAAAATATTTTTAAATTGAATTCTAACATGATCCAGAGAGAATTTGGGAAAAAATGAGAATTCAAATTAGAAATGACTGTAAAAAGATGTTGCTAAAAATACAGTCCCCCCCCCCCCCATCCCAGAGTGCCATAACCGGTAATATATAGTATCTCAAATATATTGCTTGATTGCTTGGATCACTGTGCTGTATCTTCTGGGTTTAATTTTTCTATTTTTTTCAGTTAAATAATAAGATTTATTATCATTTTGTACTTGGATGTTTCTACATATCTGATCCTATGCATTATTTCTCACATTTTTATAATATTGGCTTAATTGAGCAAATGTGTTTAAAGGATGAGTAAAATGGGTACTTGGGTTAACATTTTAATCCATTTTGGAAGTAGTGAAAAAGAAAAATCTTGTGGTGGGAGAGGGTTCATTTTGTTTCTCACACTTAACTATATTTTATTTTTTTTGTGATTATCTTAAGATATTTAGATTATTCAAAAGACCCTTATATAGACATTTTCAAAGGAAGTTCCATTTTCCAATGAAGAGGTAAGATCAAATGTGTTTTTAAAAGTTATGTGGTGCTTACCATTATTAACATGAGAAATTTAAACAAAAACATGATGACATGAATTTTTAATTACAGTGGAATTATACAGAAATATTTGTACTTAAAAGTTTATTGGAAAGTCACAGCCTTATATTTTTGATAAATCCAGGAATTGAGAAAAATATTTTCTATGCTAGATGATTCTACAATTTCAGTTTTTATAAGTTGTATAATAATAATAATAATAGCTAGTATTTATTTAACCTTTACTGTATTCCACATGGCAGGAAGCACACATCTGTTAAGAAACAGAAACAGTCATTCAAGTTAATCTTTAATTTAACTCATTGTTTTAAACATTCCTGGCTGAATGGTTTCTCAAAAAGTACTTGAAAGATTTAATGTCTTTGGTCACAGGAAATTCAAGGTGACAGAGTCACATTATGGATGTGCATAGATTTACGTGGCAGATGGGAAATATTTTTCTGATATAGTTAGATTCTCAAAATTAAACCAAGCAATACAGTAACACATTTGAAGTTTACTTCCCTGTGGTATGACACTTATTTCTGCTGAAATGTAGAAGTAATAACTTTCTTTAGACCTATGAAAAGTATATAAATATTCTTATAGATTATTCAGAGAGAGGTGATTTGGTTTCTGGGTTAATTATATCTTAAATATTTATTATGCTTTAGAATTTCTGTGCAAATAATCTGTGTGGGATTAGTCAATGATCCCATTGGGCTTAGTGAGAACACTTGCTCTGTTAGATTAAAGAACTCTAGAATGATGAGACGTGATTAAAAATAGAAGTTACATACAAAGCTATAGAAGTTACATACAAAGCTATAGCTCTGACTGTGTATATGTGTGTGTGTTATATACACATTTTTTAAGCTATGAAACTTTATTAAAATACACAAAATAACAAATAAATCAAGAATAATTTAAGATAATATTCTTTATTTTTCTTTCTGGGCACATGGCCTGTGAATTTACTTTCATATTTTTATTTTTTATTTTATTTTTTTATTTATTCATTTTTTTTGGTACCGGGGATTGAACTCAGGGGCACTCAACCACTGAGCCACATCCCCAGCCCTGTTTTGTGTTTTATGTAGAGACAGGGTCTCACTGAGTTGCTTAGGGCCTCGCCGTTGCTGAGGCTGGCTTTGAACTCGCGATTCTCCTATCTCAGCCTCCCTGAGTGCTGGGATTACAGGCTTGAGCCACCGCGCCCGGCTTATTTTTTAAATTAATTTATTGGAGAAATGAAAAGATGTGCTCCATCTGTGTACAGTGAATCAAAATGTACTCTGCTATCATGTAAACCTAAATAGAATAAGTAAATTAATACACACATTTTTAATACAGTCATATTTACATCTTTATATTTCTATATTTATTTTCAGTATGGATGCTTTAAGAGTCCCATTTGACAAAGTTTAAAACTTTTTGGAAATTAATATACATTTTACCAGGAGTTTTCAAATAGCCAAAGCTAAGAGAACAATGAAATCAGGTAAAAAATTCACAATGTCCATTAAATGTAATCGTGGTAAGTGATTAAGAGATGTAGCTTTCCTTTTCATTAGAACCATAAGAAAGTTTCCCATTTATTTTCAAGCAGGAGGTGTGTTATTTTGTAGTGAATGTGAAAGTGGTCTTCAGAGAATAACCTAAGTGTTCCCAGCCTATGAATGTAAACAAGTGTACGATTGCCCTGTAATAAAAAACACTGCTAGATTGATAGTTCCAACCATGTAACCAAACAAATTCAGTTCTTCCAAGGTGTCTTTTGGGGAGTATTATTGGATTCCTCATAATTTCTAAAATATATTTCCTTTGTTATAATTTCATTTCCTTAAAAAATCTGTATACAAATTTTCTTTGTAAACTACATCAAATATGTTAAAAATTTAACCATTGTAATGAATTTATTGTTTAATATGTCATATTTTATTGGGTTTTTCATTTAGCATACAGTAACTCTAAGGCATAATTAGGAAGACAATAACATCTTAGAGATAACACAATAACATCTTTAAAAAATTTTTTTTAGTTGTTGATGGACCTTTATTTACTCATTTATTTATATATGGTGCGGAGGATTGAACCCAGTGCCTCACACATGCAAGGCAAGCACTCTATCACTGAGCCACAATCCCAGCCCGACAATAACATCTTTTAAGAGAAGAAAGAATTTCAGAGAGGGGCTGAATTAGTGCTAAAATCATATCAGGCTTGGTTAATAAGATTTATTACTAAAATAACAATACTAGTAAGAATTTACTTAAAAGTAATGAAAGACTCTAAAAACTAGAGCCTATTAAAGTAATGAAATATGCACATATAATACTTAAAAGTTAGTACAAGTGCCTTAAGTTACAGCTTTCTATTTGTGGGGCGAGGGGCGGGGGTGGGGAGAACAGTGTATTTGTTCCTTGAACTAGAAATAAAAAGAGCTCCGTTCCAGAATTGACTTTATCATCTGTTAATAGAGTGGCTTTGGTAATGTTCATTGACCTCTTGGAACTTTACTTTCCTCCTTGGTAAAATGATAAGCATTTAACTGAATAGCTCTTTGTGGACCCCATTACTAAAAGAGGTGGCTGTGACAGACCGGAAACATAATTTGGAGAGCTGACTCTAAGAAAAAGAATACAATTTATGTCACCTTGTAGCAAAGGTTAGGAATATGAAGCAGAGCCATCCAAAGTCCACCAACATGTGGGGAAGTGCGTCCAAGGAGAGGTTGGAATGGTAGGGAAAGCAGTGCTAGCCAATGGTAGTGAACATCTCCTTCTTCAAATTTCATGAAATCATATGATTTCTCCAATGTGTGAATACCTATTTTTGAAGAATTCAACATAAGTTGTAGTCTAGATCAGAGTGATTTCTAAACCTTAGCACTTTGATATTTTGGTTAGGCAGTTCTTTGTTGTGGGGGATTATGTTGTGCATCTCTGGACCCTACCCACTTGATGTCAGTAGCATTTTCTCAACTGTGATGACCAGGAATGTTCTAGACATTGCCAAATGTCCCCTGGATGGACAAAATTGCCCCAGTTGAGGACTGATAGTTTAGATGAAGGTATAGTACCTGATTTTAACAGTTAGTCAGATTTATTCCTTAAAAGAGTATTTTTAAATTTTGATTACTCTAAGTACTAGAACAGTATGGAGTATGGATTGTAGCAAATGAAACTTGGGGAAGAAAGATCTGTTAAAAGGCATTTTAGATTATCCAGATGGACTTCGGTAGTGGAAAGGGGGCTACAAAAAAATATTTTCAAGGAAAGTAATCAGCAGGTACTTTTTAAAAAAATATTTATTTTTTAGTTGTAGGTGGACAGAATATCTTTATTTTATTTTTATGTGGTGCTGAGAATCGAACCAAGTGCCTCACGCGTGCTAGGCGAGCACACTACCACTGAGCCTTAACCCCAGCCCAGTGGGTACTTTTGATAGACTGGATTTTGGGAATAAAGAAGGGAGAAATGAATAAAGAAGGTGATACACATGAATGAAGAGTTCAGAAAGAAGCTGGTAACTAAGATAAGTGGGTTGAACTTGATTGAAGCATATGAATACAACTGAATAGAGATTTCAAGAGAAAGTAAGCCAAGGCAATGAAGTCAAAGATGGGTTGTGTATACTTAACACTGAAACTAGAATGGGGGCCATGGCAGTGTGGGTGAATGGCAAAAATGCAACTTCTGGGGCAAACTGAAGAAAGAAATGGTAATAATTGGAGTTTCTGTATAAAAAAATGAATAGGAATCATCAGGAATGTTCAAGTTCAGGCGGATGGTTTTGAGTCTAGAGCTCTGTTACATGGAGAATGTTTGCATGAACAAAATTGGAGAGAGAAATTAGGAAAAACGTATTAAAATTTCCAGGCAAATTGGAGAGCCTGAGGAGTGTAGGGACCTCAAATGTTATTGGTGTCTGTCTCTAAAAGTTGTGTGCTTTTTGCTTGGCAGAACTAGGTAGATTTTGTATATACTCAGAAGAAATTCTTGTTCTGCTGTCTGAAGATTGGGATTTTATCATGTCAATAGACTTAGGTAAAAAAAAAGTGAGCAGAAAATAGAAAATATTGGCAAAATACTGTTTGAATTAATGAATTATAACATCCAACCTGGATAGATAAGAAAGTTGAAGTGATCTTGGGACATAGAAGGATGGTTAAGGAAGTGCATGAAAGAACTGCTATGGTGAGAATAACTAAGGGATGTGTCTTGTGAGAATAATGTTATATTGTGATATATGACTTTTTATATGTGAGGTATATCTGTGTGAAGACAGAAGGTCCAGGTTATTTGAGTAACTGAAAGGAAGTAAAGATCATTCAAGATGAATCAATGAAAGAGTGGAGAAATCTAAGTTTTAGTCAACTATGACATCTCCCAGAATGATGGTAGCACTTGAGACAGAGAAAGATTTTTGATACAAAGTTCTTCCAAGAGTAAGTTTGGAGACTGAGAGACAATATAGAAAGAGGAGTGACTAAATGACAGGTTTTACTTAAGCCCGAGCTCTTTTGTAGAAGAGTAATAGCTTCTGTGTTAGTTGACTCTGATGCAGTAACAATAGCAAAACCCTTAGTGACTAACAAAAACATTTGTTCCTCTCCTGTCACATGTTGGCAGCGGTAACAGCATATTTCTGCAGATCCTTTTGTCTTCTTATTCCAGGACCCACGCTGAAGAAACATCTCTATTAAGGTTGTACAGCTTTTATAGCATAAAGGGAAATAGCAATAAGGCAAGTATATTGATATTCCTCCTTTCAATATGCCTCTCATGACTTCAGTGGCCAAAGCAAGTCACATTTCAATGGTTAAAGTGAATCACATCTATTCACAATAACATTTTGGGGAATTATACTCTGTTTAGAGATGGGAAGGCCCTCCAAGCCATAAGGCAAAGAGTATGGCAATGAAAGAACGTATAAGATTTTCTCTTTATAAGGGAGGTAGAAATAAATAATTGCGAATCCTTGTACCATCTGCTGCAGTTGGGACACAGCAACCAATAGGACAATAATTATCTCATTCCCTTAGCTTGAGGGTTGAGGAAGAGTCAATAGCTTCTGTTTGAGAGGTCCTATTTATTTATTTCTCATAAATATTTTTTAGATACTCCATCCTTCTGCTTTCTCTGGGACATAGTTTTATTAATAATTACATTTTAAAAAAGTAATCACTCAATTTCTCATTTTCAGCTAAATATAATTCCTAATTCATTTTTCTAATAAATCCTTTTCTCCTAATTGCATTATCTTTAGAAGCCATAAGTCTGCTTCTTTTGTTTTCTTTAATATGAAACTTCTTTTGTTACTTATTTATCACCCTTTTTATAATTTGATCAATATTTGAGACTCTTATTTCTAAGTATTTTGTCATGCATGCCATTTATTTGCCTCCCATATTTCTTTCTACTTCTTCCTCTTTTAAAAAGCATAATATTCATTTTAAAACCTTTCTCTCCTCTAGGCATTTATGGCAAGTTTCTTAGTTCTCTCACTTCTGAGTGCTTCTTTTCTATCTGCTCTTCTTTCTTCAGGTCTACGTATGGGTTTCCTTCATGATTCTACCTTTATCTGACTTAATCCTTTTCATGCTTTCCTCTCCTTGGTTCTGCTCTCCTCCCCCTGCCTGCCTTCTCGTCTTTCTTCCTCTTCTTTTTCTTTGCACCCATCAGTACACAGAATTGTGTTGGACAGAATTGTGCTCTGAGCTATTGCTAATGATAAAGACTACAGAAACTACATGAAGGTGGAGTTTGTGAAACTCTAGTTGACTGAAATTTTTCCTTAAAAATCTCAAGGATAGGGGCTGGGGATATAGCTTAGTTGGTAGAGTGCTTGTTTCACATGCACAAAGCCCTGGGTTCAATCCCCAGCACCACAAAAAAACAAAACAAAATAAAACAAAAAACCCTCAAGGATAAGCTGAATGCAAAGCTGACTGGACCATCACAATGGATCCTTTTTTTGGTGGGTGGGGAGTGGGATTAAATCTAAGGGTGCTTAACCACTGAGCAATATCTCCATCCCTTTTTTATACTTCATTTAGAGATAGGGTCTTGCTAGGTTGCTGATGCTGACTTTGAACTTGTGATTCTTCCACTCTAACCTTCCTAAATTTCTGGGATTACAGGTTTGTGCCACCACGTCTGGCAAGATTCTTAATTTGTTTCTCAATTCCAGATATTTTAGAGGTTTTTGGAAGATTAGCTTTACAGAGAGGCAAAGAACATGGGATACACTAATCAGGTATAAATTGCCACTCTTCACTCACCTGCTATTTGTGCTTGGGCATATAGCAGTGTCCCTATCTCTAGATTTGTCAGTAATAATAGGAATTATAGGGTCATGGTTAGTATGAAATAAATTATTATATGTCAGGCTCTTTGAACAGAGCCTGGCACATGTAAGCAAGGTATATCTTCTACAATAATCTTCTGTAGTGAAATCTTTATCAATTTTCTATTTTTTTTGTAGAATTAGGTCCAAACCTCCTATTTTTGCCCTTGACAATATGACTATAATGTCTTTTTCTGTTTTTTAGCTCCATTTTTTCTAGGTATGTTCTATGTTCACGAAGACTTCTGTTTCTTTGGCTAGGAGCAACTTGACAGTGTGGTATGTATTTTATCAATCTTCATATTCCAAGAACTGCAGCCACGGCAGTTCAAATACATGTAAATATTTAGAAGGCGCCATGTTCTCTTTTCACTCTAAGCACTTGATATGTTTTTATTTAGTACAAGACATCCTACCCTTTTTCTATCTATTGAAATCAATTCCTTTCTTTTTAAAAATAATTTCCTCAGTAACAGTTCACACTAAATGAATCATTTTTAATGACCCTAATAATTTTCATCTTGATAATAATTTCGTACATTCTTGACTTTTACTGCCAGTTCCTTTAGCACTAGATCGTATTATTAGCTATGAGGGTCACTTTTAACTCTTTAATACCAAGATGTAGTGATTATGTGTGTCTCCAATAATTGTCCATGATATACTTTTTATAAGGGGAATAAATTTTATATCCTTTGTTTGCTCATGATTATTTGTGCATTTGTGCCTTTGCATATAGTATTTACTAGAGATTCCTTTGCATAGTTATTTAGAATTGATTGCCTTATTTCTGTCTATCTTTGCCATTTGAACCTTTGAGGAATAGCAAATGGGTAACATTTGTTTTCTAATGTGCCCTGTCCTAGACCTGGTGAATTTTACTAAATCATTTGGATGAATTAATTTACCAACTACATATGATCCAATACATCTTTGGATGAACTAATTCGTGAAACAGTACAAAGTTTCAGTTTAAAAGTCTTTGTGGAAAATACCTGTTCAGGTGAAAAAGTGGTATTTGATATATTCATAAAAAATATCTGTAGATTTGAAGGAACTTAATGATTTTTCTTCCTATGGATTTTAAAATACATTTTATTATACTATGATCTCTTTGTGAGTAGGGCTGTATTTGCACTTCTTTGTTGTAGCTTTTGTCATGGTAGTAATTTTTATATAATTATCCCTCCACATCTGCAGGTTCTGCAACTATGCGATCCACAATTATGAATGAAAAATGTTCAGAAAAAATTGTGCCTGTACTGAATATGTACAGACTTTCTTTTCCTTGCCATTATTCCTGAAAAAATGCAACAACAATTTAGATAACATGTACATTATATTAGGTATTAAAAATAATTTAGAGATGATTTAAAATATGTGGGAGTATGGGTGCAGCTTTTATGCAAATTCTATGCATTATATATAGAAAACTTGAATATCTGTGGATTTTGGTATCTGTGGTTGGTTTTGGAACAAATTTTCCATGAATACTAAGGGACAGATATATGCACATGTATATAATTTATAAAAATATATTTATATAAATATATATGTATTTGCATATATATATTTATTTGATTATGACTAAATGCCTTTCTGTTCCACATAAAAAGAAGAGTAATTGAACTGCTTTATAATGTTTGGACACATACTTTGTGTGTTATAGGATCATCTGATGGGATGAAGGTGCCAATAATAGTGCTGTCATTCTACAGAGGAATACAGAAGAGACCAATACACACATGATCTAATGCATAAATCAAGTTATGTTTGAAAGTTTTTACATGGTAGCAAGACTGAAGAAGAAATGAAAAGAATCTACATTCCTATATTTTTGTTTAAACATAGTAAAAGGGGGTGATCACAATATTCATTTTTTCAGGATCTGTAAAGACAAAACATAATAACATAAGCCAAAATAAGAAGTAAAGAAGCTCTTCCTTGTCCAATTGCTTTAAAATAGTCAAATTTGGATAGGACATTTGAAACTGAATACTGGTGTTAAATGGATGTATATCTCATGTATGACTTTGTGGTCTTTAGAAAGTCACATAAATTCTCATAGCCTCAGCTTCTTCATCTTTAAAATTGAGTCAATGATGTCTGCTTCACAGGGCTATTATGCATATACAATTGGATTCAGTGTAAGAAGTATTTAGTGTGACAAGAACATCTTAAATATTGTTCAACAATCGGCATGTATCATTGTAGATTTATGTTTTATAGTTGGGATAATTCTTCATATTCATTGTTAATTCATATTCATAATTAAGAGACACTATATTCAGAAACAGGAGTGATTATGGTTTTGTTCTATTTTTTTCAATATTCTTTCTGATGGATTGTTACATCATGATGTGGGTTTTTCAATCAATGCTTATAGCAGGAGAACTTTTATGGGTTGTGATTTTGCTCATATTTCTATTCTAAAGAATAACTAGTATTTTCTAAAATCTTTCATCCTTTTTTTTTTGCCTTATTAGATTTGATAGATACTGTAAGAGTGAGAGTAGACTTCTTAAGTAAAATGCACACTTTGTGGAATGTAATAAACTTTGAGGCAAAAACTAATTTGCTAAATCTCTAATTAAAAGTAAGCTTTTCAGGAAAATAAAACATACTTTTGTGCTGGGAATAGGTCAAAGCATATACACATTTGATGAACTTTTGACTATCTCTCTTTTTATAGGCATTGGCCAGCACTGGATTTGTAGATATGACCTAAGTACTCCATGTGACCAACTTTAGTTCTTAAAACAGAGATAAGAACTTCTAATCCATCTGGGAGATTTACAAACTATTTGTTTTTCCTTCTCTTTGTGCCCCACCTTCTCCTACCCCAAACCCTGGTTATTTAAATACATCTCAAACTTGCTCATGCAGTTAGAAATATTTTGAAAAAAAGTTGTTTTACCTTGGTTAGCCTTTGCCTTCTTGAGATTTGGTATATTTGTGATCTCAGGGAGTTGTAGAATTTACTGTTGCTTTTGTAGCTGATTGTCAGGGGTAGTGTCAGCTGCTGCAGCGGGGGTAGTGTCAGCTGCTGCAGCGGGGGTAGTGTCAGCTGCTGCAGCGGGGGTAGTGTCAGCTGCTGCAGCTGGGGTAGTGTCAGCTGCTACAGCATTGGTTGTGGCCTCAGGTTGGAGGATACTGGGAGCAGTGGTAGCAGCTGCAGTTGCAGAAGTGGCTAGTGGTGCTTGAAGAGTAGTGTTTACATCTTCAGGAGCTGGTGTAATTCTGGGTGGTGGATAGTGTGGGGCATGGGGATAGTGAGGACCATGAGGGCGTTGAGGGCGGTTGGGGCCACCAAAACCAAAAAAACCAAGGGGACGTCCACCTCCAGGAATTAGAAGAGCTGCTCCAAATTTTGGTAACTGTTTGTGTTTTTGTTGAAAGAAGTCATCTCTTAGATTTCCAAAATGTCTTTGTATAAATGGTTTAAAAGTCTCTTCAGAACTGTGAGAGGACTTCAGAGAGAGAATGCAAAAAAATTATTGTTATACAAGTGGAACACATAAACTGAAATTAGACTTTAAATGTGCACATACACTGAGACAGGAGAATCACGAGTTCAAAGCTAGCCTCAGCAATGGCGAGGCGCTGAGCAAAAACTCAGTAAGCCCCTGTCTTTACATAAAAAACACAAAATAGGGCAGGGGATGTGGCTCAGTGGCCAAGTACCTCTTAGTTCAATCCCTGGTACCAAAAAAAAAAAAAAAAAAAAAGAAAAGTGCACGTACACAATGATTTAAATTTATGTGATTATTCTTACTTTATTCCTTAAGCAATTAGATAATGTGCCCACCTCATACAAGTTTTGAATTATGATCTTTGGTGAAATATATGGAAGGTAAACTATATTTCCGTTGTTCTCAAAGTCTACTAGTATTATTAAAGCTTTTCCCAAAGTATGTTCCATAATAAATACTCTGTTCAAAGATTTTGGTGGTCAAATAACTCTGGATGGGTTTTGAGTAAGTAAAACACAATTCTTTACGGCAAGACCTAATTACTGGTGAAATATGTCAATAAATATTTAGCATATCCAGGGGACATGTACTATTTCCCAATTTTACTTCACTTTATCAATTCCATGGACACTTTTTGATTTAATTGGCTTCAGTTACACAGACTTTTAACATGATATTCTTTTCGATTTCAAATTAGGCACTGGTCTCGCATTTTTATCTTCATGGGTAGAGGCTAATCCTTGGGATTCTAATATGACACTCCACTTCTTCTCCATGCAGCATTAATTCTTGTTTGCTTTTGTGTCATAGAGAACTCTGATGCCACATCATTCACACTGGTCTTGGGGTATTGGAGGAAGAAACTTCTTATCTTCAGATCTGGTACTCTCATGACTTCAGGCACTAATCAGTGTTGTGTCTATCTACTGAATAGAAGAGCTCATGCTTTGGTAAATCATTTAGTTTCTAAAGTTTGACTCTCTGGCTCTCCTTAACATTTTTTAGGTTGGGAATAATAGAAAATATTTATACTTTTTTGACTCTTTGACATGAATGTTTTTTGATTATCATTAAAAACATGAAAAGAAAACCAGAAATATGATAAAACTTACTTTGCGTTTCTTTTGCTTACGGGCATCAGCAGACTAAAAGGAGATGGGGAACACAAATTCAAAATTAGATTCAGAGCATGTATGGCATTTTGAGAAGTATACTTATTGTAAATTATTTATGACGATGCAATGTAGTTAGGTTAGGATGAGTAGAACAGAATACAAATTAAAAATTTCTGGTGTCATCATTAAATATAGGAGAACTTTCAACAGTTTAAAGAGTAGACAGTCATGAAATAAGAAGATCTGTTTTTCTGGAGTTTTTTTAAAAAAAATCTCCTTCTTCCACATCTACAACACATTAGGGTTGTGTTAGCAACTGGTCTCAAGTTTCTCAATAGCTAAATTTGGCTTCCTTTCCTTGTCTTTCAGGTGTCAAGTTTGAGACCATCAAGGAATTAACATCTTTATGGACTTGGTGTAAGGAAAAGCCAGCTTGTCTTTTGTGGAAGAAAAAAATGGCTGATCCAGAGAAGCTCTTAAATAAGGGTTTTTCGTAGGATGATAAATTCTCCTTGTTGCATTTTTAGCATGGAGCAACAGAAGAGGAGGCAATTCCTATAGTTAGTGGTCCCTGTAAGACACTGGCTGTTGTGAAATTATACTACATTGTTTTTGCCGCAGTAATACGTCTTAGATCATGTCTCCTTGCCCCTTTAGATAAGGTAACTTAGGAGCAGGTCTTAAGTTAAAAAATCTGAAAATATTATATAACCAAGTACATATTCTTGGTTGGAAGTTAACAATGTGTCTAGATTTTCTTAATTTATTTGATCTATGTGAAATTATTTACATGGTTGCAAATTTATTCCATAGTGTTCCTTACAAATCAGTTTTCTACTTTACACATTTTTCTTTTTGGAAAGCTTGCTAAGGACAAATTTTATCTAGGAGTACTACTGCAGAGGTGGAACATGAGTGTCCTATTTAAAAATCACTTAGGCACTACAGTGTGTAAATAGTTAAACATGTTTGGGATTCTAGAGACTACTAATACATGGGAATAAAAGAAACATATTAACATTACCTTCCAAGGCCCACAGAAGACAGTAGAGAAAGTTAAGATGTTAGAAATAAAATAAAAATGGAGTTTGTATAGTAAAAAGCTCCACTGGCATAAAACAATGAGCTAAATATATATTTTATGATTAAGAACTGAATACAAAATACACATATGTAATGTATTTTATATTTACCGAGAAGGAAGCAGTTAAGGTCAAGATGAGAGCAAAAAATATCAGAGTCTTCATCTTGTCTTAGGGTCCTCTAGAACCAAGCAGCAAGAGACGCTTCATTGGTGATGAGCCAAAAAAAGAAAATAAAATTTTAACCAAAGTTATAACATTTATGCCTATTATGGCATATCTGTGACATAAAATATCTATGACATAAAAGAATTTATGAATTTAAGAGAATTTAAAAGAAAAATACCAAGAGCCCAACATATATAAGTAAAGTTTAAGAATAGTGAATCCCCAAACAATACATAAAGTGCACAAAAAATGTGCATGGAAGTCAGTTGTGTTTTCATTGTTAAAATCACAGCTCGAACCAACCATTTGAGCTGTTTTTCAATTGACAAAGGATTATTTAAGAAGACAAACCCAAAATATAATTGAGAATGTGGTAAAGCTGATATCCTATACACACTGTTTCTATAAGTTGTTTTAAAAGCCATGTGATGATATGCAAAAGAACGAAAATATTCATAACTTTTGTAAGGTAGAAAACAGCCCTCTTGTACCTAGTTTTAGCATCCGTTCCCTAAGAGCCTAAGGCAGTCCCTGCCCCAGGCGGTTTCTCTCCTGAATTTCCTGCTAGAGAGAACAAAGCCTGGCCGCTCAGGTCAAAGGAACACACCGGGAACCACCTATTGCGGGCCAATTTGAAGCTGCCAATCCATAGCCCACCACACGGTTCCTAGCGGGCCCTATAACTTCCATGCCCCTTGTCCCCTTTTCCCTTTTTCCTCCTTCCTTCTCCTGGGCGTTCACCTGCACAGACACCCCCCACCATGAATAAAGTTCCCTTGGCTATGTGGAGCGGGTTGCGTCTGGTTCCGGGTGAACCTCACATTTTTACCTTACAACTTTAACTTAAAAATCTCCGTCTTAGAAATTTTTCTTGATAAATTATCCCAGAAGAAAAAACCAATAATGTTCATTCTAGTGTTACTTGTCATTAAAAAATACAAAAAACTACAAAATCATGTAGACTTTGTAGAAATTTGCAAAATGCTTACCATATATTGTATTAAACAGTGAAATGTTTAAATACTGTACTGTATTTAAATTATCCAGATAGATGAAATGAAAATGGAAGCAAAAATAAAAAATGGGTGTGGTACAATGTATAATTTGTGTATGGATTTTCTGTTGTAAATAATTTTATGGTGTTTTATTGATTTTAAACACATAAAGAAAGCCAAAAATATTCCATCAACATGATCTTCTGGCTTGGAGTTTGACTCTGTATACTTAAAATACAGAAAAATTTAAGTGTTAATTTGTACCTTAAAATATACATAGTTAGAAATATTAAACTCTTATGTTAATTTTATCAAGATTATTTTATTATCTAAAAATGTTTTAAAAACATTGTTTCTGCTAAAGCTTTTATTTTCTTTTGTTATGATCATTATTGCAAGATTCTCTAAACAAAATGCAAATCCCCCACAATTTTCCACTTGTAGTTATTTAAAGTCTATCATAAAAATATACTTTCTTCATCATTCTGCAATTACCTGATACTTCAGTATGAATCACTTTTTTGTTTTTGCTAGCATTCATTCAACTATTTCCTTTCCTAAGAAGAAAAATGGCTAAAAGAATTTCTGGTCATTAAGGTAAAACATTAAAAGCATTATCTAAGCAACATAATTAATGAAGAATTATTAACTTTTAACAGTGGCTTTATTCCATAGGGTATCCCTTTGTGATTCTAAGGGAAGACCACTTGACCAATAGTTTCAAAGGGTGGATTGTAATTGTTGAATCCTTTATATTACCTAACCTATCAGAATCCTATTTTTGTAATTTTTAAAAATAAAGTGATTAGTTTACTTAATGAAGTGGTCAATTTTAAATAAAAAGCCAAATTAATAAATGCATTTACATCACAGGAAATGGTCATAATCTCAATCAAGACATGAGACATATTTTAGAATTTATTTCTCTTTTATTGGTAATAAAAAGGTAAATGAAATGGAAACAATCAACTAATAATAAAAAAAAGTCTCAAATGATTTCCTGTATAATCTAGCAAAACTGATTTTTCTGCTTACTGAGAGCATTTTCATTTTTATAGGTATAAAACTAAAGAATAGGTTTATGTCTTGTACAGATTGTTTTAAAGCTGTCTGGGATCCCAGAGGACAAGCTACTTTTATTATTACAATTTTTACTGAAATTATTACCATTTTTACTGAAGAAAGTGAATGAAACGTTTAAGTTAAGAGCTTGTTAAAACATTCCTGTATTTTTCTCTTTATGGTATTTCCTTTCAAATGCATTGTGTATTAGAACTCTATGGAAAGCAGAATGAGATTTTAAAATACTTCAACTAATTAGAAACCAGCTATAATCAAATTGCAAAGAAAACTATCTTTTAAACCTTTAAAAGTTTAAGAAGATAATATAGCAAGGGAATCCACTTTCTCCTTGTCTAACAATGTCAGCCTTACCTCAGTTTCTGAAGTCTGGAGGCTCAGAGAGAGTGAGTGCAGCCTCTGGCCTCATAAAATATTTTTTTCCTCTTTTATTCCTTCTATTTTGCTAAGCAAAATATTATTATTATTATTGTAGCATTTGCTTTGGAGTAATTCAGACTATTTCCGGAAACATGAAAAAGGAGTGGTATAATCTTCAAAAGTTGACATTTGTCCTTTTCATTTTTCTTAGAGACATCAGGCTAATTATATGTGCATTGGAAAGAGTAAAAGGTTTATTATTTTTAATCATTTAGATGTGATCTTTGAATCAATTTCTTTCCTTCATTTGAGACATTTTCCTAACATTTTATTGCAAAATAGTAATTATTGCAACTTAATTATAAATCCTAAGTCTAATGAATATTTCATAATGAACTTACTTGCCAATTTCAATATAATACTTTGTTAGTATATGCTAACTCTGAAATGGCAGAAAATATTTGAAGATGGTAGTTTCTTTTGTTTTAACCTTTAGCTTTTTAAGGTTCAATACCTATTTCTGAAAGTTAATTTTCATGACTATAAAAGTAGCTCAATTTAAACATCTGGCATTTCCAAGACATTGCATTCGTTTTATTTTTTGACATAAAAATGAGAGATGACTAATGAATTGATTTGACACCCCTTACCATAGACTTTTACCCTTAGATTCATAATAATTCCTTATTATAGAAGATTTTTGCATCATCTTGCTTGTGAGAATCATGCCAGTTATTGAACAATACAAAATGTGAGCATTGTAGTAGTCTGACATTTGCTTCAATGTCAGTAAACTTTACTTTCCATCAAAATGTCGTTCATCACCAGAAAGATAAGAAAATATCACATGGAAGACCTAGATAATCAGATTTGTAATGCTCTTCTTTCAAGTTAGCTGTTAACAGTGATATATCTGTTTGGCATTAATTCACACTATGATGAATTAAAGAACTGATGAGAACCTCTAGACTTTTGATCTGAAAGGTGAATTGGAAGGCAAAAGACATAATGTTTCTTTGATTATTGGCTTTGAAATTTATTCATATCTTAAAAAAAATTTTAGGATAACCATGTAGAATGAGAACAACCAAAAGTCTAAATCAGATGTAGGTCCAGATCTATATGCTTTTACATAGATAATAATTTTGTATATGTCCAGAATGAGATGAGAAAACAAATGACTTCCTCATAACTTCAGTATTTGAACCCAGATTTGTTTCTCAACACAGCTTTTTCTATGCCCTGCACCAAGGTATTTTTTAAGTATACTTAACTTCTGTTGAGAGAATTTCTGATTAATTATTATAGTGAATAAGCTGTACACAAGAGAGTCTCTGTCTTAGGCATTTTTGTGTTTCTGTCAACTGGTAGATTAATTCACTTAAGTGAAATTAGTTCAGAAAGGTTAGCCACTAGTTATGTGAAAATTTAAATTACTGTGGTGTGTGGTTAATTTTATGTCAAGTTAGCTAGGCTATAGTGCTCCATTGTTTGGTCAAACATTAGTCTAAGTGTTACTGTGAAGGTGTTTTGTTTTATTTTTAGATGTGATTAACATTCACAATCAGTTGACTTTAAGTAGATTGCCCTTCATAACGTGGGTGGGCCTCACCTAACTTGTTGAAGGCCTTAGGGCAAAGATTAAAGTTTCCTGGGAAAGAGAGAATTGTATCTTGGGACTTCAGTGCTGTCTATTTCTGTCCTGCTGGCCTGCTCCGGGGATTTCAGACTGCAGCATCAACTCTTACCTGAGTGTCCAGCCTGCATTTTTTTCTATGTATTCCATTTTATTCTGTTTCTCTGGAGAACCCTAGTACACATAGTCTGATACAATTTATACACAAAATATAATTTTTCTTGAAAGGCTTTAAAATTACTAACAATTTTTATATATCTTACCATACTTACTCAGATCCACTGTACCCTGCTTCTGTGTCTTTGTCCTTCCCCTTCCCTCAGCTTGCAACCAACCTCTTCTTGCCTGATAAACCCATATTCATCAAATATCCAGTTTATACTATCCTTCCTCTGAGAGCATTTCATAAACAACAGCAACAAAAAAACCACTTCTCATTCACTTGTTTATTTCAGACATTTAATAGACATATGTTTATTTATGGAGTTCCAAGATCTTAGAATCGAGCAGTGAACAAGGAGGACATGATTACTTCCCTTTGAATGCAGTTATCACATAGCTCTCATTACTTAAGACACTCTGGTTTATGGTAGTTATTTTATTAATAGTAGCTGTTTTCAGTCTTCAAAGTGTCTGACTTTGATGATAAATTATGTGATCATTCTAATTAAAAAGCCTACTGTCTAGCAGGGAAGATAAGCATTAAAAATCTGTTGCAGATTGAATAGTGTCCTCTGTCTTCCTCAAATAATCTGCTCCCCTAACCCTTGAAACCTTTTGTGTGACCTGAGGTCTTTTCAGGTGTAATTGAGTTAAGATGAGGACATATTGGATTAGGCTGGGACTAATCCAATGACGAGTTTCCTTATAAATAGGAATTTGGCTACAGAGACACAAAAGAGAACATCATGTGCCAATAGAGGCAGATACTGTGGTGCTGCTTTTTAAGGTAAGGAGTGCCAAGGATTGCCAGCAACCTTTAGGAGCTAGGAATAGTCAAGGAAAGGCCATTCCCTAGAACCTTCAGAGAGAGATCATTGCCCTACTGATACCTTGATTTCAGACTTATAACATCTAGAAATGAGAGAATAAATTCCTGTTGTTTTAAGCTGGGTGTGGTACTTTGTTATGGCTGTCTGAGAAAAGTAACATAACAGGAAATTGGGGGGGAAAGTGGGCAAAAAGAGGGGGTGGGGGCAAAGTTTTGTGTAGTAAGCTCAACAGGATGGGAGAATGAAGGGCCTTCCTGGGTGGAGGGTGCAGGGAAAATATAACTGAGGAAGTGATATGTGTGTGAACTCTAAAGGGTGAATTCAGGAATGTTTCAGGTCGAGTGCAGCATATTTGATGATCCCAAGATAAGATATAGCTTGATGCTCTAAGAAAACCAGAAGATCAACATCGTTTGGATTTTGGAGTGAAAAACAACAGGGACATATCATGAGGCTGCATAAGTAAACAGTCCCTCTGTTGAGCAGAATCTGGTAAATATTAGAAAGGGTTTGGACTTTAAAGTTGGTAGAAAGTCACTAGAGAATTTTGAGCATGGGAGTGGAAGCGGTGTATTATTTGTGTTATCACTCTTGCTTGATAGAATTTGGGATAAAGAAGTGGTGATAGGAAGGGGAAAATGGATTCCTGTAATATCGAGAATGAGGATCTAGAGGAGAACAAAACTTTGTATATATAGAGATAGTGAGAGAGGAATGAAGGACAAGTCCTTAGTATTGGCTCGAACATCTCTGCTGAGAAGGAAAAATACTAGAAAAGGAGAAAACTGAGGGAAGGGAAAACCAATTTCAATTTAGACTTCTGTTATGTTTGAGTTGTATGTGAGAAAGCCAAAATAGCACACTAGCAGTATATGAAAAAAGAGTGTAAACTCAAAATTTAATTGATGAATCCTTTATTGTATCTTTCCCCACAAACATACTGGCCCACCTCTTCAGTATTTTTGGTATTCTGATGTTACAAATGTTCATTAATGTATTTTCAAGTAGATCTAGTTTAGCTACTTGAACAGGTGCCTAGGGAATTTCCCTGGGAGAACGTGTTTTTGCGGTTAGGGGTCTTTTCTTCCAAAACTGATTTTTTTCTCTTTCTTATTGTGATTAGGAATTTCTTATGACATATAGGAGAGTGTTAAGCCATGGAAAAGTTGGCTATGGGGAAAAGATAAGTGAGATTATGAATAGGGGGTTCACTGGGGAAGAGGGGAATTTTGAACAGAGATTATCTTGTGTCAGAGGGAACTGTGGACAGTATTATTTTGTGGTATAGGAGTGTCTTTTAGCAAATAAATTTAACACAGATGCTCTTTACCTCATGATGGAGTTACATCCTGACATACTCACCATCAATTCAAAGAATAAGTAAAAAATGCATTTAATACCCCTAACCTACCTAGTTGAGCAACACAATGCTCTGTGGAGTACGGGTTGTTACCCTTGTGGATCACATGGATGGCTGGGACCTGTGGCTCCCTGCCATGGCCTAGCATTGTAAGAGTACTACACTTCACATCACTAGGTAAAGAAAAGATCAAAGTTCAAAGTAATGTTTCCACTGAATGTACATTGTTTCTACACATTTCTAAAGTAAAGAAAAGAAAACAAAACCTGATTCGAACCTGTAAGTCAGGGAATATCTTCAAAGTATTGTAGGTGGCATGACTGAAGAGTGTACTAGTAGGAGACGGTACAGATGCTCATATGTAGGGGTGACTAGAAAGATAGCATTTAGTAAGTGTTCAGAAATGACTAACAAATGAGAGTACAAGAAATTCTAGAGATAAGGAACATGATGAAGAAAGACAGAGAGACTTGAAATAGCTTGGATTCCTATTTATTAGGACAGATTGGTTTCAAACAACAGAACACTCACCCCAAACTTGTTTTTGGAGTAGAAAATATATTGTCTTAGGTAAATAAGCCAGGAGGCTTAAAATATGATGTGACTAGAATTCCCATTCTTTATTATTTTAAATTTATATTTCTTGGTTCTTATTTCTTCAGTGTCGTCCTCATTCTTAAGAAAACTGCTTGCTTGGCCGGGTGCAGTGGTGTACTCCTATAATCCCAGTGGCTGGGAAGGCTGAGGCAGGAGGATTGCAAGTTCAGGCCTCTTCAACAAATGATGCTGGGAAAATTGGAAATCCATATGCAGAAAAATGAAACTAAACCCCTATCTTTCACCAAGCACAAAACTCAACTCAAAGTGGATCAAGGACCTGGGAATCAGACCAAAGACCCAATGCCTAATAGAGGAAAAAGTAGGCCCAAATCTTCATCATGTCGGATTAGGCCCCGACTTCCTTAACAAGACTCCTAAAGTGCAAGAAATAAAAGCAAGAATCAATAAATGGGATGGATTCAAGCTAAAAAGCTTCTTCTCAGCAAAAGAAATAATCAATGAAGTGAACAAAGAGCCTACATTCTGGGAGCAAATTTTTGCCATACACACATCAGATAGAGCACTACTTCTCCGGGATATATAAAGAACTCAAAAAACTTAACACCAAACCAAACCAAACAAAACAAAACAAAAAAACCCCAAACAACCCAATCAATAAATGGGCTAAGGAGCTGAACAGACACTTCTCAGAAGAAGATACACTATCAATCAACAGACATATGAAAAAATGTTCAACATCTCTAGCCATTAGAGAAATGCAAATCAAAACTCCTCTAAGATTTCATCTCATGCCAATCAGAATGGCAATTATCAAGAATACAAACAACAATAAGTGTTGGCGAGGTTGTGGGGGGAAAAGGCACTCATACATTGCTGATGGGACTGCAAGTTGGCATAATCAATCTGGAAAGCAGTATGGCAATTCCTTAGAAAGCTTGGAATGGAACCACCATTTGACCCAGCTATACCACTCCTTGATCTATACCCAAAGGGCTTAAAAACAGCAAACTATAGTGACACAGCCACTTCAATGTTTATAGTAGCTCAATTCACAATAGCTAAACTGTGGAAGCAACCTAGATGGCCTTCTAGATGAATGGATAAAGAAACTGTGGTATATATACACAATGGAATATTACTCAGCATTAAAAGAGAATAAAATTATGGCATTTGAAGGTAAATGGATGGAGTTGGAGAACATCATGCTAAGTGAAGTAAGCCAATCCCAAAAAACCAAAGGCCAAATGTTCTCTCTGATAAGTGGGTGCTTATCCATAATGGGGGAGGGGGCATGGAAAGAATGGAGAAACTTTAGTCAAAGGGGAGGGAAGAGAGGGGATGAGACATGGGGGCAGGAAAGATGGTGGAATGATATGGACAACAATGCCCTAGGTTCATGTATGACTGCACATATGGTATAACTCTATATTGTGTACAACCAGAGAAATGAAAAGTTGTACTCCTTTTGTGTACAATGAATCAAAATTAATTCTGCTGTCATGTATACCTAATCAGAATTTTAAAAAAAGCCAACCTTAGCAACTTAGTGAGACCCTGTCTCAAAATAAAATATATATATAAAAAAAACAGGTTGGGGATGTCATTCTGTGGTTAAGTGCCCTTGGGTTCAATCCCTGGTACTAAAAATAAAAAAATAAAAAAAGAAAGAAAAAAAACAAAGAAAACTGCTTGTTTATGGTCCCAGCATGGCTCTAGCAAGACCAGGCAATAAATGTTCTTAGACTGAATTTTCTCAGACATTCTGTCTTGGCACCCAAGCATTTCCTCATATTCTCCTTTCTCTGACTTGTTTATGTGCTTATTCTTGAGTGACTGGCAGGGTGTGGGGCCACAGTGAGTAGCTCATTGCTGGAATTGGGAGTGAGGTCTATCTCACTTAAATCACACTTGTGCATACTTGTGAAAGAGGTTTTATTACAGAGGACATCTCTAGTATAATTTTATAGTTGGTGGGAGTTGGAAGCAAGTCAAAACCTGTACATGTCAACTTCGTCTATTGCTATTATGCCAACATTGAAGGAAATCATAATTCCTCTCGTTTTTTTTTTTTATTTACAACCACTTGTGTGCATGCTATGTGCTAGGTATGTTAGCTCAATGCGTGTGGGTCTTAGCTCTCAGAGAACTTGTTGCTAGTGCTGCCTATAGAGTGCAGTGAGTAAAGAGAGGACAGAAGTACAAGTGGGTTATAGGCAGAGAGAGAACATGTAGGTGCTTGTGTGCCCAAGGATGTGGATATTATCATGAAGATAGTGGAGAGCGAGTAACAGGCACTAGAGGAGAGATGAATGCTGAAGGGCATCATTAATCTGTGGGATACAAGACCAGAGGTGAGATGACCAGCAATAAGACAGAGGGAGGATTAAACAAGGGATGGAAGTGGGAATGGAGAAAGCTGGGTTATGATAAGGGATGGAATGATTCATCATTTCACATTTCACACAAAGCAGTGTGACTTTGAACTTGAGCTTTGGAGCCATGCCGATCTGGGCAAGTGATCTTTCACTATGGTCATTTGTGGAATATGACTGCTTAAAATGCCCATCCGCTGTATACTCATATCTCCTTTCTATGATCATCACTGGTCAGTATAATTGAGAATAAAATCTGTTTCCTATCCATTCTTCTAGTTCATATTTTAGTTGTTTCTCCTGTCTCCTCTATTCCTTTATCTCCTCAAAAATTGAGATCACAACAATATTTAATCAAATTTCAGGGTAAGAAGCATCTCTACTTTGTAGTTGTATAATTTAAACTTGATTACTAGTCAACCCTTTAAAAAAAGTATACTGTTCTACTCTCCTTTCTGTCTTTCTAATTGTTTAACTGTTCATTTTATGCTTCAGGACATTATCTGCACCACTCAAAGGGGACTACTAAGCTATTTTTCTAAACAAAGTCTGTGAAAGGAAATATGATTGCAGTTTATTAAATAACAGTGCTTTTTAACTTGCCTGCACACTCAGTGTTGAGATTATTATGAGGATATAAAATTATTAAAAATGTTAATAGCTTTCAAATACATAAGATGCAGCAAATTTAACAAGCACCATGTGATTTGTCTTTTACCTACCTTTCCAGCTTCATCTTGATTCATTTTCTAGATGATGACACAGCTATTCATTTCTTTGAAAAATCTGAGTAATTTCTAGCTTCAGGAGGGTGAGCATGTTATATCTTCAATTATCTACATTTTTCAGTCTTTTAGCCTAAATCTTATCTCATTAGAAACAATTCCTTGGCCTTAAATTTGTTTGAGATGTGCAGCTATAAATTCTTATTTCCCTTTGTAATACTCTACACAATCTGTAGTTCGGCATTTCTTCCTGCATGGTTATTTCATTAATATTTGTCTTTTTCAGAAGATTAATTTCCACGAATGTAGGGACCATGTCATTTGAGACTTTCAAATGCTTTGAAGATAGTAGGTGCACAATAAATGTTTTAATAATGAAAAATGAACAAAATACTTAGTGTCTGAAACATAAAACACTAAAAAATAGTAGCTAATATTTTTATTAGGTAAGAGAAGTAAGAGAATGAAAGATGTGGGCTGTCTTCAGAGTTTTCTGGTTGATGGTATTGACATTTACTCTCCCATATGTATGTTTTATATTCTGGACAGAAAATGCATAAAAGCACAGAGAATCAAAGAAAATCATCTATAGTCCTTCATATAATCAACATTAAGATGTATATATCTTTATGATACTATTATATATTATCTATATTATATATAACATATAAATGAAAAGTATATATATATATAAAATCATTCTAGGTAACGTTCTCTGTAACTATGTGTACTATATACGCACTACTATATGAACTTTGTTGAGTTGTGTGAACATTTCCTCCATTTGAATATTCTATAGAACCAGTTTAAAAGATGAATACTATGACTTCCTGTGGATAGACAGAGATGTAATCGATTCCATGTTACTGGGATTATAAATTGTTTTCAGTGTTTTTCCTATATAAAATCACATTCTTGATTATGTTTTTGCCAACACCATTGTATTAAATCTGAATGCCAATATAGCGTAGTGCTTCAGAGTGCTTGGGCTCAGGAGGAAACTCCTCTGGGTTTTAACCCTTCTTTGCTGCATACTAACTGTGAAGCTTGAGGAATGCCAAACATTTTTTTCTGGTTTAGTTTCTTTTTCATTAATGGATTTAATAATGTCTCTGCTAAAGTAATCATGAAGATCAAATGCTATTACAGAAATGCAGTGGTGCCTGACCTGTCATAAGAGTTCAGTTACTGTTGATTGTTTCACTATCATTGATTTTTAGGAAAATTCTTACAAGTATATTTTTCATATGTTTAGTGACAATTTATGTTCATGAATTATCTGTTTATTTCTACTGGCCATTTAAAATGCTTTCCTTGTAGTAACTATTTATAGAATAAGGGTAGAAATCTTCTCATATATTATTCAAAAATTTCCCTTGTTATTTGCTTTTTGATTCTACATTAGATTTTTTGGGGGGGGGTGTTAAATCTGTTGGTTTCTTTTGCCTTTTCTTATATACTTATATGGTTTTCTCAATCCCACTTGGATAGATACACAGATATGTTTCCTTCTATGTTTTTGTATACTTTCTTTTACATTAAAGCATATAATCTATGAATAATTTGTTTTAGAGTATGAGATTTAAAAGTATTTCAGTTTAATTTTCCCCAATTATTATATTGTTTGAGTAAGACTAGCCATAATATCCCATGATTTTTACTATATCATGTACTAAGTTTCTGTGTTATAATAATGTATTTTGGGGTTTTAATGAACTACCATAATTATTTTATTCTATAGTCTATCTAGTGGTGCAAATCTCTGTACTGCCCCTTCTATATATAATGTTTACTATTCACTCAGTGTTTTGATCTTATTTTTCTCTCTTAATATAATAAAATTAGGAGCCTCTATAGAATAATTCTATTTCTAATGCCGATAGCTAAGATATTCTCTAAATGAACAATGATTTTTCATTTCCCTTATGCCTTTACTAATTTGAGTCTGTACAAGAATATCAAACACACTTGACACAATAAATCAGTTGCTGTCAGAAAGGTTTATTGAAGAAAAATCAGCAAAGTAAAAACAGACCCATTTAGAAAGTCTGTGTCAAAAAACAATGAAGATATATGTCCTTGAATTACTAATCAAGAGCATAAGAAGAGGGTGATATTCAGTGTTTAAGACCTGAAAGAAATTGACAAAAATTCAGGACATGAATTTTAACAGGAAGAAAATTAAACCAATTCATATATTAATACATAGTATTTTGGATAAATGAACATATTTGCAAAATATTTTGCTTTAGTTTGCATACAATATAAGCCAAGAACCCTATCTTATTTTTTATCTTATATGTAGCTATTAATTAATTACTGAATAGCTTTAATTGTTGTATCAGTGAAGGTTGAAAAAATATTTTTAATAGAAGAGAATCATTGGTGGGTTACTAATGAAGACAAATACTTAGAATATGCACTTCAGAAGATTTTTAAAGAACATTTTTAATACTACAGTAATTTTTGAGTTATTAATTTGATTCTCTTCATATCCTTATTTCTCCCTAAATTGTAACATTGGGGATTAATTAAAGTGGCAAGCATCATTAATTTTAGCAGGAAGTGAATTCCTTCCTTACTTTCTTCATACCACAAGGGCTAGTATAGAACATTTTATATTGAGATAAGTAACTGTTAAGAAAACTCAAACTTCAAACTTTATAATACTAGTTTACTGCCATTTCTGTAAATTTCCATAAATATACTGTGCTGTGTGACTCTATTCATAAGCATTTGCATTTTCTAAGTCTAGTACTTGCCTGAAATGCCCACATTCTTTCATTTAAGATTTTTGCTTGTTGAAAAAACTTCTGAGATGTTAAGACTAGCTGTCTAGATTACTGCACAATTCTACATGGCATCCCTTTTGCTATTTTTAAATCATGAACTCATCTGGATCTTCTTTTAGTAGTTTAAAGATACCCGTTTCATCTGTAGAAGTGTCTTCTTTGTGGTCTAGGGTATCTAGTTCAGGGGTAATTCCAGAAAGTGACTCAGTGACCTTGACAGATTCTACTGTATTATTTTCAGATGTATCTTCTGTTTTGTCAGCTGATTCTCCCAAAAAGTTCATAGCAGCTGATGCAGGCACAATGAAATCATATCTAGATTCAACAGCAGTAAGCAAAACAGAATGAGTCTCTGCTTCATTTGCAATGTCTCTCTCTATCCAAACATTGACTTCATCAGTAGACTCTTCATCAGTTAGAGTGTCTTCTGGGTTGTCTTTGTCTTTTTCAGCAGAGGTAGTGAGTTCAAACACGGTAATAAACTTCTCCTCATCAGAGTCAGTGACTTTAGTAATAGCATTGGGGTCATCCTCTGAAACAATTAGGTCAATTTCAGTTATGTTCTCTTCTGCAAGGTCAGTTATATCTGGAATAGTGGTGAAGTTATTTTCAGTAGATGGAGAAATTTCAGCTTCAGGAATAGAGGAATCAGTTACTGGGACAGCCCCATCAGAAGGAACCTTGGATTTGATTGAGGAATTAGAATTGCTAACTTCAATTTTAGGGGTGTCAGCAACACTGGTGGTGCTGTTTTCTAGTGTACCAGAGACTTCAGCAGTCATGGAGACATCTTCACCCTCTGCATCAATGGTAGCCAAGATAATATCTTCTTTTGCCTTGCTGGCGGAAAAATCTATTAAAGAAACTGTAGCGACTGGGGATGAAATATTCCCAATTTTCACTGGAATGAAATTTTCAGTAATAGAATCCTTAGCTATGGAATGTGTAGCGCCAGTCAGAGTACTAACTTCTTTCTCCAGATGAGTTGTGGACTTAGTTTGGGTCTCAACATCATCTTCTGATATGAATCCTTCCTTAGCAGGTGTAAGTTTGTTGCCTGTAGTTGTTGAAAAATCACTTTCTAGCGTATAGTCATTTACTGAAGTAATGTGGTCTCCTTCTGAAGTAATAGTTGTTTCTGATCTAGGAATAGTGTTGTCAGCCCCAAAGAAAATGGTTGCTTCAGTTGGTGTTTTACTGCTTTCTGTTGGAGGATGAGAATAAATTTTAGGCAAACCATCGTCAGCCATGGGGTGAAGTGGCACTGTGCACTCTCACAGATCTTTCTTCTGGGCTTAGTGGCATCCTGGGCAGGAGAGTAGTGTTCATTAGAGTGATTGAAGCATTGGTCATCATGGTGATTGTTGCATCAATCACAGGGACAATGGCACTGCCTCACCTTGGAGGTGTTTCTTTGCTGTGATTGGACATCTACTTTTAAGAGTATTGATGTTAAATGAAAAGACAGTGTTGCCTTCTCTGATCATGAAATCAAAATTTGTATCAAATATTTCAATTTCAGGGAACTGAGGATATACCATTCTTTTTTTATAAGGGATATGGCTTCTGATAAGGAGTTAGTGTCATTTGAAAACATGTAGCCAAGTGCTTTGTGGATTTAGAGTCAGTAGCAGAAACTCTTGAAGTCACAAATTATCAGCATCAGCTTAAAGTCACCTATCTTCCAAGTAAGTAAGAGTGCTAGTAAGAGTGTCTTTCTGAGATAAAGTCAGCTTCTCATGGGATTCTTGGTATTTAAATGTAAAAAAAAAAAAAAAAAAAAAGGCAACTTTGACAGTGTAGCTGCAGAAGGTAATTGACAGAGACTTCAATTCCTTTTTTAACAGGAACAATGAAAAATAAGTTATGGGCCCATTTGGATCTTTTCTGTCTTCTTGAATTAATGTGAGTATCAATGACAGTGTCAAATTTTATAGGTTTAATTTTTTTAGAAATGTTTTCCTGTAGGAAGTATTATTTCAACCTCATTTTTGACAGGGTTAGTATTATGTCTTAAAATTCACCCAGCATCAAGAATTAGGGTTTGGAATAACTATTTGACTTAAGAATTATATTCTCAAATTTCATAGGATGTGTTTTTTTATAATGATGTTAAAAATATCAGATCTCATCATTGTATTATCAACCTTAAAGTTTAGTTACTTAGATGAAAGGAGAGTGAAGTTTAGTGTCAATATTTTAAAATGAGACTTTTCCTAGTGTTATTAGAAGAAATGGAATTTCCGGATTCAGAACTAAATACAAGAAAGGTCAGCAACATCAGCCAGAGTAGGAGTTTCTGTCTCAATGACAAATGCATGTCTTTATTACATATGGACTCATCCTCAAAGCTTACATCTTCGTCTCTGGTTGGTTGGCCTGGTATAGATATATTCCCTTTCTAAAAAAGTCAGAATCAGTTTCAAGACGGACATTTTTCATTTTAAAGACATGAGTAGCTACTCCAGAAATGTTTTTGCTTCAAGGGACAATCACTGTTGAAGTTTCCAATATCTTTATTGATATAGGAAATGCTGTCAGCATCAGGGACAAGGAAGGAAGTCTCAAGTTAGTAATTAGCATGGGTTCTTTGTTTCTAAATTGTAATACTGTCAATTCCAGGGGTTGTGGAGGAAGTTCCAGGGATAAGTCATTATCTGAATTGGATAACTTAGTGAGAGGATTTTTTAACCTCTGTTTTAAAGTTTTTCCTTATCATCAATATGAAGCTTCATTCATGATTAAGATATGCTGTATGCAGCTCTGGTGGCCCTCTTTTTGGAAACATTCTTTGTGTACAGAAAGGGGAAAAAAAGATGAAAATGTAAGCTGCCTAACTGCTGCAAGTTATATTGTAAGACCTGATATTTGTTACACTGAATAGACTTGGAATCATGAACAAAATATTCACTTTTTTATGAGGCTTTATGTTCTAGTTAGCTATGCTAGATAAAATGAGTATATTATCTTTATCGGTACTAATTTGTCAAACAGTCTTTCATTTCAGGGATTGCTTTTGTGGTCACACCAACTCTGCTTTTACTAGTGTCACTGTGAGTTGGAATCACATTGCAGCGTATCATTTCTCCTCTAGGAGAATGTTATTACCAGTATCTGTGTTTTCTGAACCATTTACCTAAAAAGGAAATTTCAGATTGAATATATGTCATCTATCAAAGTGTAGGAAGTATATACAATATGAATACATGACCAGTGTAACTCCACATAATGTACAACCACGATACTGGGAAGTTATACTCCATGTATGTATGGTATGTCAAAAAACATTCTACTGTCATATATAACTAAAAGAACAACAACAATAAAGGAAGTATATATGAAAATACTGGTTGTTCTCCAGGAGTTTAGCAGTCACTCTTAGGTTGAAACTGGAATCATCTGCTTCAGGGAATATAGTATACTCTTTTTTGACCAACAGATCATTGCCCTGAAAGGTATTATCTAAATTAAGGACAGAGAATAAGATTACATAGGTGAGTTTTATTTTGTTGGAGGGTAGCTTATTCCATTGTTGGAGTATCTGTTACACTAATGGGCACATTTTGTCTTTTCTCTGGCAAGTATTAAAATAGTATCTATTGACATATATTTGAGTGTTCCTTATTTTGGCAGCTGTAGCAAAAGCTTCCTTGGGCAGCAGATATCTTACTGTAAATTTTGAGGTGTTTGCCTGAGTGATTATGCCTTCATTTAAGTACTAACTTCTTTAGGTTCATGGTAAAAACTTTTCTTTTTCCTCCCTTATGTGAAAAAGTGGAATCTGTTAGCAAAATGGGCGATTTCTCAATAAGTCCCCAGAAAGGCACATTTATGTTTTTCAGGGATAATTGACTAGGAAAAACATCTTTAGAAACAGAATTTGAAAATACTGAGGGTAGACTAATGTCCACAATTCAGTCTTTCTCTATATGGATAATCTCCTGAGATTCATCAGAAGAAAGATCACATGTAATTTTAAAAGAATCAACTGTTAGACAAGAGGTAACACCTATGGACTAGAATTCCTGTTTTAGAAAGAACTTACATATCTTCAGATTTTATAAATTTATTGAAGAAATAGAGTCATTAACTTTAATTGAGGAGGTTAGTCATTGTAGAGTCACTGAGGAAGTTTTCTGTTCAATATCTTCAATCATGAAATAATCCCCATCTTCAGAAACAGTGAAGGAAGTGAAAGGAGCAATCACATTTTGAGAATTGTTCATGTCAACATTCATATTTTTGTCTTCTTTCCCTCTAGTGTTTCGAATATTGAGTGTGTGACTAAGGAAATTATAATCAAAGGATGTGCTGTCCTGCGGGGTCACTATTCTTTGTTTCCAAGGAAGATGGCATTTACAGCAGGGTCAGTAATAACCCTTGTATCTGCTTTGTCATTTGTAGATTCCTCAGGAATATCCTTTGGGGTTATTTTATTTGTCTGTAACTGATGAATATGAGCTGTAAAAGTGTTTTTGTCAACCTTCTTATTTGTGTATTGTTGTATAGTAGAAATTTCTTGAAACCTAGGTAAAATTTTTTCTGTTACAATAGGTTCATGAATAATGTTCATACTTTCCAAAGCTTGAAATTCTGAATTTGGTGTTCTGAGATTGGCCATATTAAATTCCAAATGAGAATTTTCTCCCATCAGGGAAATGATCTCTGGATAAGATGAAGATATCTCACTAGTAGGAATAATGATTACTTCTGTGAACAAATTAGAGTCCCCTGCCAAGGCGTTGGTTTCGTAAGGAACAGATGTAGGTGAGAGAGATTCCTTGGGTATGGAAAAGCTTGAATACATTGCTTTGGAGACAATGTTATAATCCTTATTGACTGATTTATCACCAGCAGTGAGATTTTTACTCACAAGATAAGGATATAGGTCAGTATCTTGTAGAGAGTTTGTTTCCATCTGGATAACTGCATCATTTCTTAATATATTTACATCTGTGAGGTGATTTGCTTCAAATTCAGTAGTTGTATCTTTCATTGTAGAAGCTTTAGTCATTTCTTTTATGTAAGAGAAATTTGGTTCAATATGTTCAGTAGGAAAAAAAGTATAAAACTTGGTAATTGTTTTGTTAGGTTCTGCATTTTGATCTACAGAAGTATTGGTATAAAAAATTTTGTCCCTGATGTCAGTAGTAATAGATGTGTTAGGTTCAACATTTGTGATGTTGTCTGAAGAGCCAGTGAAATCTTCTTGAGAAACAGTGTAAATCAAGTAGAGAGACTCTGGGATCATTTGACTTCTAGTATTTTGCCTTGTGGAGACGACATCATCATTGAAGTAAATTGAATCTGAAAACATAGACTCTGGTGCTGTTATTAACATTGTTGGGTAATACAGGTTTTCACCTTTTTCTAGTCTAAGGGTTGTGATTTCTTTTGTAGGAGCACTAGCAATTAAAATGGGAGTTTCAGGTAGTCTCATAGGTATAAATCGTAGAGACTTAGCACTCTTTGATGATCGAAAACCGGAATGGCCAATGTCAATTTTGTCCTTAATGGAGATAGTGGGAGCAGCTGGCATAATAGCAGACACCTTTCTCAAAGGGGAAGAGGAGGTAAGAGCTGTGTTGATTGCACCTTCTGTGTTTTCCTCTGTGTTGAAAATGGCATCACTGGAAAGCTGAGCTAAAGGAAGATTACTAAATCTTGAATCAGATGCCACAACTAAACTTGTTTCATCTTCGGCAAGATCAGATATACTGGATGTGGTGGTGTCTATTTTTCTGGGTGTAAATATATTGTAAATGGTGGGCAACATGTCTTTCTTGAGCAAGTTATAACTATTTTTGATAGTATGATTAGGAGTATCAGTTGTAAATGTCCTATCATTAACTATGGGTTTTAGGCCTTGAAAAATAGAATACTTGGTTATTCTATTTCCTAAGTCAGAGCTTTCAGATAGAATAATGGTGTCATCATCACCATTTGTTGTGCCTTTCCCCACAGATGTTTTGTCAGAAAATCTAGAAGGAAAAGTTTTACTTGCTTCAGTTTGGAAGTGAGTTGTGGATCTATAAACTTTGTTATTGACATTGGCATTGGACTTTGTGAAAGTAATGTCAATATTTTTGTTTTCTTTTCTAGGAATTATTGCTTGGTAATTTCCTTTAGCTTTAAACTCTGAGAGTATTGTTTTAGATAGACTGCCTGAAGCAGCACTTGTCGTATATGGTGTATGAGATCCGCTTGAACTGGGGGCATAGCTGGGTGTACTCCTTTTTATAAAGGAATTCTTTGCTTTATCCTCTAATTGAAAAACATAGTTATCTGAGACATATTCAGAATTGCTGTCCTCATGTATTATAATTATATGGTCTACATATGCTGGAGTGATTTTTCCCACAGAAGAAATGTCATCCACCTTTTTTGAAATGTCTTCTGTAAAATCAATTATTTCATCCTCAGTAGCTATCTCTCTTTCTATAAAATCTTTGTGCTGAAACATGTTCCCTTTAAAAGTGATTGCTGTGTCTTTTTCGGAGCTAATGGAAATAGGCAAAATGATAACTTTGTCATATGAAATAACTTCTTCCTTAGATGGAAGGTTACGGGCCAAGGGATAGGAGTGAATGTCAGTTTGAGTTGTGACTTGCCCCTCTGGAACATTATCTCCATTATTGGCATTGGCATATTCATTTATTTTTTCTAATACTTCTGACATGGTTACTGAAGAGTCAGAAAGGGAGTTATCTTTCACTAGGCCAGGGGTTTCAGTATTTTCAGTTACTGAGTTAGGAATGAATATGAAAGATGTTAAGAGAGATGAAATTCCTTTTGATTCAACATTGTCTTCTCCTGGTAACACAGACTTAGCTCCTACATAACTGCCTTCATTGGAAAGAACACTAGAATCTTCCATAGTGCTGATATCTTTACTCATAAATGAGGAAAATATTGAAGCTCTATTGTTTGCTTTGTTGGTATCTTTGTCAATGAAGGGAAGATCACCATCAGAAATGACACTAAACGCAGCCAAAGGAACAACATCCTGTGAAGAAGATCTATCTACCAAGTTTGTTTTATGTTTATTTGCACCAGATCTGTTTGATATGGTGGCTTTTGCCACATCTGGGGCAACATTGTTATAAAAAGCAGATGAGATGCCTTTCCTATTGAGTTGGTCTATATATTCTATAGGAATGGTGATCACAGAAGGATCAGTGGGATCAGCTGTGAACTTCCTGCTTTCTTCCATTGTTGACATTAGTTCTGGGTCTGGAACAAGTAAGGACTCCATTCTTTTGTCTTTAGAGAGAATAATAGCATTGTCACCAATTAGAGGATCATTTTCCAGAACTGCTTCATAAAACTCAGGTGAAAAATTCCAAGTTGGATCAGTTAGAGAATAAATCATAGAACTTGAGGCATTAGGAATGGGCACTGGCTTTTCATGGATCTGTAGATCTAGAGATCCTTTATATCTAGTATTGTCTTCTCCAAGCAGCATAGAATCACTTCCTTCATTATTACCCTCAGGGGAGAGAATGATGTTATCTTCCAGAGTGTGTAATGAATTCATAGGTGAAAAAGAGATTGAAGGCTTATTCCTTACAACTTCAGTATCTTCATTGATGAAGGAAAGTTCATCATCAGGGGTGACACTGAACTCAGCCAAAGGAATAATTCTGTCCTGTGAGTGTGGCATCTCTACCATATTCATTTTTTTAACATTGTTTATTCTGAATAATAAGGTATTTTCTGCTTTATCTTGGATATCAGTGTTATAAATAGATGAAATGAATTTTCTATAGAACTGATTCTTATTTTTTATTTGATAGTTGATCACAGTAGGATCAATGGTTTCATCTGAGAACTTCCTCCTCTCTACTTTGGTTACCGTTATGTCTGGATTTGGGACAAGGATATCCTTCATCCCTTTGTCTTTAGGGAGAATGATGATGGTATCCTCTCCTACTATATTGCTTTCCAAAGTTGTTTTATCTATAAAATAGTGAACATTCTCAGTTTTGTGAGTTAGGGAGTAAGTCATAGATCTGAGAGCCTTAGAATTGAAATTGTTAGTAGAACTTTTGGGAATCATAGCACCAAGGCTAGAACTGGTGGGTTCTTCTCTAGATATCAGATTTTGCAGTATTTCCTTAGTTTTGATCCCATCTGGGGCTCCTTGAGATAGATGTTCAGAGGCATCAGTACTTGAGTAAGATGGATGAGATTCAACTATTTCGGGATCGTAAGTGAGAGCAGTTTTTTTAATAACAGGGTTATATTTTTTTTCCTGTGGTTCAAAGACATATTCATTCATGACATATTCAGGAACTGTGTCATCAAGCGCAGTCCTTATTGAATTCTCATTATTTGGAATATTTTTACCTTCTCTGGTAATGTCTAAACTATTTTGTAGAAGAGGAACTACCTCATATTCAGTGATTAAATCTTTCCCTACAAATCTTTTATTAAAAATAGTATTTAATATGCTCTTAGTACCAGGTGAAATGACTTCATTAGTTGGATTATTTCTTTCCTCAAAAGGATTATTAGTCTTTGTGTTAGTATCTTTCTTCATTTTGACAACTGGATCAAGTTCAGAATATTTAGATGAACTAATGAATGTGACATCTGAAGGAGAAAGAATTGATTTCCATGTTAGGCCATATGGTTCAGATGGAGCATTATGAAACAACCCTTCTGTGCCTGTGTCTTCATTTGGAGAAGCAAAGTTGTTATCTTTAGGCTTTAAAGTCTTTTCCAGAGACACGGTAGAATTTGATAAAAGGATTCTTTTTAAATTGAGAGGAGTTTGAGATCCAGCAGAAATATTAAATTTATCAATGGAAGAATTATGTTTCAAAGTATGTGAATATCTTAAAACAAAATTGTCTGTGTCAGAAATATAGTTTTCCTCCTCACTGTTATTCTTCTTGGAGAGAATACTGGGCTCAGAGGTTGAGAGGAGTGCTGTCTTCAATGTTGGAATGAGAATGGCTGCATTTGTAATGTGACTTATATTGAAATAAGCAATTGTGTCTTCTGCAACAGATGGTTTAGTCATTTCCCTTGTTCCAGAGAGGAAAGAGTCCATTTGTTTGGGTGGAAGAATTTTTGTTATTGTACCTTGAGGAGGAGCATCTGCCTTTATTTTAGAAATGTCAATATTTTCTTTCTCTACAGTGGATGATGAATCATCATCATAAATTGTGGAATTCCTGATAAAAGTTGCTGAATTTCTGGAATTAATAATTGAGTCCAAAGAGTGGGAATGAAAGTGTTTTTGCATTTTGATGCCTTGATTTTCTGAGATATGAGTTTCATTAATGAGATCAAGGTATTTAGTTCCTGCCTCTGATATTGACCTTGAGGAGTCAGTCAAGGGTTTTTCTCTCATTAGGACAGAATTCTTGGTTAAGCCTTTAGGAATGAGGACGATACTTTCAGTTGTTAGTACAGGTGGTAATTCTTTGGACCTATCATTATTTTCATGAGGTGACACAGAATCATGCCCTTCATAGATGTTCTCAGGGGAAAGAGCAATAATATCGGCCATAGTGTAGGCTGACTTTATAGGCAAAGAGTCTGAATCCTTAAAGTTATTAGTCTCAGAATTGTCATAAATAGGGGGAAATTCACTATCAAGACTGACATACGCAACTGAAGGAACAATGATATCCTGTGAATTAAAACTTTCTGACTTGAAATTTTTGTCTTTAGTTTGTTCTGACTTGGGTGACATGGTGTCTTTGGTTTCCCTCAGGACATTATAAGTAGCAATTGAGATGCCTTTCCCATGGAACCATTCTCTGTTTTTTATTGGAGTTGAGCTCATGGTGAGATCAGGAATGTTACTTGGCAATGTCCTGCTTTTTCCCATGGTTACCATTGATTCTGGGTCTGGAGCATGGAAAAGCTCAATCCATTTGCTTTCAGAGGGAATGATGTCTCTTACACTTGGGCTTCCCATTTCCAGAGTTAAGTCATCTGAAAATGTGGGAGAAAATTTGCCATTTCCATTTGTTAAAGAGTGAGTAGTCATGGTCTTGGGTGACTTACTATAGAACTTGGCAATATCATCTTGGAGAAAATAACCATTATTGTCAGAATCAGGGTTTCTTTCTCTTGAGATTAGCACTTGGTATTTTTGTTTAGATTTGAGCTGACCAGGATTTTCTTTCAATATATTCTCAGTAACATGTGCAGTGGAGAAGGGAACAGGAGATCCAAATCCTCCATAGATTTCACCTTGAGCAGAGGTAGTTTTTTTTCTTGTAGGGCTTGTTCCTTCTTCTCCAGCATAAAGGATGTCTTCCTTTGATACATATTCAATAGTACTGTCATCAAGACCAATGGTTGTTAGATCCATATTATTTGGATTGTTTTTCCCTGCCAATAAAATCATATCTGAATCTGTTGAAAAGTCATTTGAAAAAGGAATTACTTCATATTGAGTAACATGATCTTTTGCTACAGAATCCACATATGCTTTTCCACTTAGAATGTTCCTTATGTCTTCAACAAAAATAATATTGTCAGGTGAAATGGTTTCATTGTCAGATAAAACAATTATATCATTAGGTATAATAGAGTCACCAGTCATTTTAATGTTGCTCTCTCCTATAACTAGTGCTGGATCAAGTTCAGAATTACTTTTTTTAATAAAATCAGTAGGGAAAAGAGTGGCTTTCAGGGGTATATAATACAATTTGTTGTACAAGTTTATGACAGACTGCTTTAAGTTATCATTATCAGAAGAAAATGAATCCCCATCCCTGACCTCTGTCAGCTTTGTTTTGCTCACTGTGGAATCAGGGTAAAATGTTTCTTCAGAGTTTCCAGGTGCTTTCTGTTCAGTGAAAACAGCTTCAGGCCTCAAAATGGAAGAATTAACTTTCATTGTGTTTACCTCTCTTAAATTCACTGTAGTATTGGCTTCAGAAATAGAAGATTCCTCATCTAGAGTTGCCTTTTCTTTATTGAGGAATGTATTAGCCTCAGTTCCTGAGGCAGCAGCTTCCTTTGCAGACGGATTGACAGCTGCTTGATTTACATCATAGTCAGAAGTTTTATTTATCCCTCTTTTTTTGTGGATTATAGTTTGGAGGACTATGTTAGGCGATAATGCAATGATGTCAGTTTTATCACTGATGCTTTCATTTCCAGTGGTGTGTATGTCAGTGGCTACATTGATGGGTTTCTCTGAAAAAGTAGTAGGATCTGCCAGAGGAAAAGAAGGGATATTGGAGAAGGGCTGATTGGCACTTTGCTCATTAATAATTTCCCAGTTTTGGTCAATGATGGTATAGTGTTCACTCAGTGGCTCTGATGCCTCCAATATTGTCGCTGCTGTATCAGATAAAAAATCATCATTTTCACTGAGAGGAACTTCAGTTCTAGGTATTTTTTTATTGGAAATTGATAGGGATTTCAATTTTATGGGCAGGACACCTTCTATGTTAGGCATGCTAGTATCACTGTTTTCACTGCTTTCCTTAGACTTAAAGGCAGGGGCATTAGGTGAAATGATGGTGGCATTTGGTGGCATTTTGGTAGTGTTAACAAGATTAAGGGGAGTCATTAAATTTGTTTTGAATATATCCTGGGTAACTTTATTGGGGTCTTTCATTGGAATACTAAAATCTGGTGTTGTAAAGGTAGACCCTCTTTCAGGAGTAAAGATATATCCTTTTGGAATATTTTCTTTCATTATTCGATTAAAAATATCACCGCCAAAGAATTCAATATGATTAGAATCACTATTACTGCTTTTTATAATCATTTTTCTTTGAACCTTAGGAATAAATTTTCTAAGTAGAGATTTTGAGGCTTCAGCTGCATAGGATGATACAATATTCTCAAATTCAGGTTGGTCAGCTCTGGCTTTGGTTATTCCTCTGAATTTGGTAGAGTCATATGCATCAGAATTAGTAGAATAATGCTCAGCTGCCACATTGTTGCCTTTAGGAATATTATCACTTGCAATAGGTATAACATAAATATTATTCCTAACATTTTCTTCAAGTATATCTTCTTCCTCTCTCATAATGCTTTCCTCTTTCTGGATATCTGCTGCATAGTTCAAGGTTATATCTTCTTGGAAAGAGTTTTCTGATTCATATCTTGGGATATAAAACATGGTTTCAACATTTCCTTGAGAGGCAGTGGTGACAGCTACTTCCAATGCTTTTGGGGTAGCCTTGTTATGAAAATAGGCTTGGGGTATTATAATATCTGCCAAGGAGGTCTTTTTAACTGGGTTTGTTGCTTGAGGATGATTGAAAGGAAACTCAGACTTCACAAAGGCATTGGAATTAGCAATTGATACAGTACTCTCATCTATAGATACATTAGGATCTTCTTTAGACACGATATGGCCATGCCCTAGTTTATTAGGTTTATTGTAAAGAGTGTTAACTTCATTCATAGTGAGAATGTCTGTCTTTATTGGTGAGGCAGCACTTATTGAAGCCAAGTCTGTTACCACTTCGGTATTTTCATCCTCATAGAAAATATCACCTGCTCCATTCATAATGCCAAGAGGGAAATTTGTTATTTCAGTTCCAGCTGTTTTTCCTTTATTGGCCAGCCTGTTAGCACGGCTTGAACTGATAGCAGTAGGGGTTTGATAGTCATCTCTGTGACCAACAAGGTCAACATTGTCCATTATGGAGATTGGCAGTTTGGTTTTGATAGTGTTCCAGTCAACACTTGGGTTCTCTTTAGTAACAATTAGTGGGTTATTAGTGATGACATTGTAGTACATTTTAGGAAGAGTAGAATAATCAGTTCTTCCAGTTTGGGGGATAGAATTGATAAATGGAGGGAATGCAGTGTTATCTGCTGTTTCTACATTTTGGCTCACACTTACACTTTCACCCATACTATTAACTGTTATTTGGATGGCCATTGGTTTTAAGTGTATTTTGTCATTTGTAGGATTAGTGACATCATATACAACATTAAAATTTTCTTCCCCAGGAGTTACAAGATCTCTTTCATTTATTACTTCAATAGTAGGTATAGTACTAAATTGAGAAAGGGAATTTACAGTGTCAACAACCCCATTCCTTTCAAAGATGTTATCTCCTGAATCAAAGTACTTGAAACTATGTGCAGATTGAATGTTTTCTTTCATCTGAATGACAGCATCTTCCTCCACTGCAGACTCTACTTCTGTATAGGGAATTGATTCTTCATTATTAACCATTTCCTTGGCTATCAAACTTCTAAATCGTTTGCCTGGAATAAGAATACCAACTCTCTTTGCAGGCAGGGATGTAATGGCTACACTGGGTCTTCCTTCTGCTATGGTTGCCTTATTAATCATTAGTTCAGAGATGTCAGTTATATTTCTGTTCCCCTTACCTCCACTGGCAATAGCATTATGGTCATTGCTGGGAGAGATGAAATCAGCTGTAAGAAAATCAGCCTTCTGTGGAATGTTCAGAGGATCTATCAATGCTTTATTGTGTATAATGGCATCATTAGTGAGATGAGGATTTTCAGCTCCTGGATCTAATAGTTTTCTCCAAGAATCAGTCAAAAAAGCATCTTTACTCAGCAAAGAAATTTGAGCTTCATTATTTAGGGTATTGGACATTATTTTAGACAATTCTGCTGATGATGGAAGAATGTATACTAGATTCATAGGAAAATCTGTTTCACCGTTAAGGCCTGCAACACCATCAGCATTGTTGTCATTAATAGAGAGACTAATGGCTTCATCCCTAGAGTGAGTATATTGATCTGAAGAGGGAGTACTGACCTTTGAAGCTGAGGTCATGCTGGGCACACTGTTTTCACTAAAATAAACAGACCCAGCAGTTGCAGGGTGAGTGGTGGAAACCATAGAGGTGATATTATTCTGGAAATTGTCTGTTTTAAATATACTAGTTTTAGTTCTTTCAAAGTCCATTCTGGTTTTGGCATCATTTGAAGTGATTATGGTGGGGTTTATATGGTCAATTCTGTTGTTAGTGATGCTTTTGCTATCCATGGTAATGAGCTTCATTTTATATTTGAATAGGAGATTGAACACAGGGTTGTCTGAAGGAAGGGTGATTTTATTTTCTGCTACTTGGGTATAATCTGAATCAGGGTTAAGAGAGTAAAATGTTCTGCTAACTTCTGCTATGGAAGTGTCTGGCCAGATGAAGAGGACTTCTACATCTTCATCATCTTGGTCCATATTTGCAATTTCTTCAACCACAGGAGTAACATTCTCAATTCCATCAGTGCTATCAGACTTAAAATTGTCCCGATCAGTTTGGAGATGTACATTGGCATGGGTATTAGAAGGATAGGTAATTATTGAATTATCTCTTTTAGATCCAGTTGCTTTGGCAATATTGTTATTGTTGGATATTATGATGTCTTCCATCTGAACAGTGTTTCTGCCTTTGGTTATTGTATCTTCCTTTGAAGGCCAAATTATTTTAAAGTTAGTGTTAGTAATTGGCTCCAGGTGGTTTGGATTAACATAATGCTTTGTAGAGGTGATGCCATTTGTTTTAGAAATAATTAAGTCCCCTACATGCATTTTACTCTTAGCTCCATCTATCATTGTTTTGCCCTCAGTGGAATTGCTAACAATATTATTTCTATCATTATGCATTCTAGCATGAAGAAAATAATCTGTAGTATTAACAGGATTGACACTGAAAATCGCTTCATCATTATCAGTTGGAAACATGATAGATTTGATATCATTCCTATCAGAAGTATTCAGAATAGGTGTAGATTCAAAGTCATTGCTAGTTTTTGCAGAGAAAATGGTAGGTGTTTGAGCATTAACTGTAGATCCACCATCATTCTTTAGGTTAATGGCATCAACCACAAAAGAGTTGTCTTTCTTTGGAAAGTTAAACTCATTGCTTACAGTTTTGCCGTATCTTTCCTGGTGAGCTGAATCAATGATGATTATGTTGTCTTCTAGACCAGGCACATGGAAGAGAGTTATATACTCTTCTTCCAGAATGGCTGTGGCATCCATTTTTGCTGTATTGCCTTCTGTCCCAAGGGCTATGGTATCAAAAAAGAATATATTGTCTTGTTTTGCTTCGTCCTCATGAGTCATGGTACCAGTTCCAAAGAGGCTGTTTGCATTTGATTTGGCAATAGTACCCTCATCTGCTGAGGCAATTAGCTCCTCTTTAGCATTTTGGATGTATATAACAGGATGAGAGGCAAAGAATGGTTTAGATTTGCTGGTGGATGGGTAGAAGGGTTCAAGTCTCTGAGTTGTTTTGGAGTTTGTCTGAATGTGAGGAATAGCAGTGAAATCAGACTTGTCCTGGTAGTTGGTCATGGGTACAGATGCTGAGATGCTGTTTTTCCTAGAAAAAGCCATCCTTCTCTGTGCTATTTGGGAGTCAGGTGCAAAGCTGGAAACTGTGGTACCAATGGCAGAAGTATCCTGTGTAGAAGGTGAAGCAGTGTTCTTTGGAGGATCTGTCTGAGAATTGGCTACTGTTTTCTCATTATAAGCAAAGCTAGCTGAAGTCAGATTAGTTGATGAGTTACTTAGTGCATCATCCCCGAATGGGAGAAAGTTATATAAGCTAGTTTGATGGGTCTCTGTGTGGTTTCCTTTTAAAAGAGAACCAGAGATCCTTGTTATTCCATCTGTAGGCTCAGAGTAGTTATTTGAATCTTCTGTAGGTAAATTTTCTTCTGTACTTAGGATGGAGGAGAGTTGAGTTGTTGTATGGTTGTATAAAGGTGGATTGGCAGAAAAATGTTGATTTGTCTGATATTGTATTTCCTGACTCCCATTATACTAAAGGGAAAGAAGTACAACATTTTTTTTTTTGTGAGGTCCCCTTGCAGATATGTTACTAAAAGCCTAAAATCAATAAATCAGCATTGAATTGATCAAATAAAACAACATTCTGAAGGTCTCCGCTTTCTTTTTATCCATTGATTGTTAAGTTAATTAAGTTAGAAATACACAGTATCACCATAAAAAAGAGCAGCTGATATGTTCAGATTAAGAAGCCTCTGTGAATAAAATCAGATGTCCCATGACAAACTTTCAGTAAGAAAGGAATCTTACAGTGTAAAATAAAATAGAGAAGCACTATCAAATCATATACTACCATGCATTTATACCATTTGTTACCTTTAGTTCATTATGTAAATGATTAATTTTAAAAGAATAAAATTTATATAGAGAAAATAGAATATAAAAAATACAATGACATTTTGTTTAGCAAAAATGTTCTTTCTTGCATTAAATATAAGCTGATAATCTAAATCCATTTTTACCTTCATATAGCTTCTTTTTCTTAATTTACACACTGGGTGTTAAACCCAGAGTTTCATGCACAGTAGGCAAATACTGTAGCACTGAGCTACATTCCCAGTCCCTAATTTTTAGTTCTATAAGAATATCATTATAAAAAAATACTGAAACTTACTGGGAAGGAAATCACAAATTTGAAGATGGTCACAGTCAGGATTAAGATCGTCATCTTGTCTTGCTATTAATTCCCTGCAACTAAAGTACAAGATTGTTCTGTTACATTAACCTACTAAGTTGCTATAAATGATGACATAAATACCAGAAATAATTTATATTACATTTTACTATTATTGACATTATCTAAGATGCCAGCTTAATAAATAAAATAGAAAATACCCAGGCATTTCTGGTATATTGTTAGAAATGGTAATATGTGGATGAAGTACTCTATTTGTGAAGGCAAATATCATTTTAACTGATCAGTGAGAACAGAAATAATTTTGGCTGTTTTCTGTAGTTTACAGAGCACCAAGGAGTAAACAATACATCTTGCACATACATTTTGGACAAATGCTTCAGTAAGGACTTTGTCATATAAATTCACTCTTATTTTCAAGTTAATAATTATTGTCCATTTGTTACATCTTCTTAGAGACATTTAGACAAAAGTTACCTTAATGAAGCAATATTCAGTTGGAGTTTAAAGTCTATCCAAATTGATCCCTATGTAACAGGGTTTATAAGAAAGAGTAGGTGTTTGAAGAAAGTATGTTTCCAAACATCTTGATTTACCCAGTATTTACCTTGCAAGGGATCTTTTCTGTTCCTGGTCTTTTAGCTTTAACTCTTCATCAAATCAGCCTTGTGCAGCAATGCATGGAGGAAAAATTCAGGCTGAGAAAATCTCTTTCTAAAGAAGAAACCCAGGCTTCTTGATTGTCCTTTATTATAGTGGGAGAGAAAAAGCTTCATGTGAAAGCGATTGCTTTTTCTAAATTAATCCCAAAACAAAAGAGAGGGTGTGTCTGTTGACTTTTATGCATACATCTCTCAGGCACAGAGTGGACCTATCAGCTTATCTTCGGATTGAAAGGGGAAACACCCTTATTTTAAATATTATGAAGTCTTCTAAAGATTAACTTTTTAGGTTCTAGTGTCATTTTCCCATTAAATTTTTTTTCCTTTCTCTGCTTCCACAGCAAATTTTAATTCACTATAAAAACATTTTACACAGGTTGCCATTTACTAGTTTACATGGGGATTCACCCGAATAGGCTGTGGTTTTCTTAAAGAGAGAATAGTTTGTTTGAGTGTCTGAAAAATATGTTGTAAAAGGGAGATAAAGAAATTTTTAAAAGTCGTCCATAACTACACATATACACACACACATACTGATGTATCAGGCATCCATTTCCTTCAGTATACTTGACACTGGTCAATATAGATGTTATCTTCACTTTCTGAAGCTAATTATTTATTTACATGGAATCAACTAAAATATATCATCCCTATTGTGTCTTTACTGGAGTTATTTATTGGTACACACTCTAAAACTTCCATAAAAATCTGAAATTATTACTGACTTTCAGATAATTTTATTCAAAGCATGGTGCAACAGTACTTTTTATCAGACAGTGTTTATGCTCAATCTGAACTTAATTAAATTGTTATGCCTTCTCATTTGAAGACACCTAAAATTTACTTACTTTTTTTACCCCTATATTTCTTTAATGATAAGGTAACCATGAAATTCAATAAACGTTCTGATATATGCATCTTATTACATAGAAAGACCCATACAAAGGTAAATCTTTTTGTCATTCTTTTTTTTTTTTTTCAGGCTTCCACAGTTTATTATATCATTTGGCTCATCTTAATACTTTTCTGTAGCTGACATTCTTTTATTACATATTGGAATAAATACCAAATCTCTGTAGTAAAATGTCCTAGAACATCACTGGATTGTTCTTTCAATCAGGCTAAGTATTAATGCATCTATGTAGATAATAATTACCTTTATATCAAAAGCAATATGACATGATTTGAACAATTATAATGTTATCTCTTTAGCAGTTTGGAAATATCAGTCCCATGACATTAAATCTTGCTATTAAGGGAATTGAAGTAATTGTTTGGAAAATCAATGCAATAAAATGTACTTAGGAATGCAATACTCATTCAATTACAGATGATAATTGCAGGTCTTTTTGTTTCAAGTAAGCCGCCAACTTCAGATGCAGAATCCCTAGCTGGCATGAATTCATCTTTATAAGATCTAAAATAGCTGAGATTTCCGCCTCATGAATCTGGCACAGTAAAATCAAGGCTTTGTATGTTAAGAAATTTCATCTTGCAAATTTTTTTTTAACTCCAAAAAGACCTGATCCACTGTCCCTCCTTCACTGAGATAAATAGTTCATTTATTTTTCCACAGGCTTTCCTATGGAAAGTGTATGATTTACTCACTATTTCCAGAAATTGTTCTCTTCTGTGTTCAAGTAGGTTCAATGGTGCATTTTCATGTACTAATTAAATCATATTGAAGGAAGAGCTACAAATTAGGAACCAGGTTATAGTATTCCTTTCCAAGTATAATTCTGAGAAGTCTGTTGTAATAACTCTAATCTGATTTTTACAGAATGATTGTTTTATTTTATGGAACCTCTAAGTTTGTCAGCACTGTTTGTTTAATGAGTAAGAATGCCAGTCAACTCAACATATTTTATGAGTGTCAAAGGCATTGGTGGAAAGAGAAAAAGCAGACTCTATATCATTTATCCTCAAATTGCAATTTATTCTAAGAGCAAAGAAATGCACATGATTATCATGTTAATTCATTCATTTATTCATTTATTCATTCAGGTATTAATTGAATGCTTTCTAACTTTAAGGTGCAGCTCCAGGATCCTGAGTAACATGATTGGGAGCAAGATGGGAAAAATCTAACCTGTGGGTTATGTAATCAAAAGAATATAAATGTTCAGTTTCAGCAAAAGGAAAAATCACTTTTTGGAGATATTCTTGGCTTTGAAGTTTGGTTAAGTTTTGAGAGATGGATTTAGGTTAGGGAAGTAAAAGGCATAAACAATGGCACAGAAATGGGAATTTGCAGAGCTGAATGAAATTAAGAAGAAGGAATGTCTGATTCTAGCCTTTTCCTTAGCATCTATGACCTGAGGTCAAGTGAAAGATCAGCAAGGATCTAGAGGAAGCCTTGGGAACTTTCCTTCAAGTAAATCTCCCCTTTCTAAGGTCACTATGCATATTGGGGTCAAGGTAGAATCTAAGGCACTGGGGTAAGACTGACCCCAGTAGGGGGTCAAATCTCACTATATGGAAATGAATTCAAGGCTCTAAGACTTCAACCTCTTTCTACCCCTAAACTCAACACAATAATTTGCCTTGAGACCATCAAGGCTAATCTTATTATGCCCCTTATTCCTATTTACTTTAGTCACTAGAAAAAGGACCAGACTCCTTGTCACTGCTTATTTCTCATGTTTCCCAAAAAGCTCTGCAAATCTTCTATTCTGTCCTAATTTGTCAACTCCTATCAATTTCCAAAGATTTTGATCTATGTCCCCATGAACTTAACAATGCCTAAAACCTGTTTCTTACAACCTAAAGACATGGATTTATCTGTAACTATTTTAAGTCTTGTGTCTTCTTTTGACTTCGGTTTGCATTTCTGATATGGCCCCATTTTTCTTTTCTTAAAATAAAATAACACAAAAAATTTGTCTTCAGTTCTTCCTTCTCATTCTTTTCTAAAGAATTTATCTCTAGCACTCTACTTAAACTTCTCTAGTTGTTCACTAGCAATTCATTTGAATTGCTCAAGCCTTCATGTTGTTGAATCAAGCTGTCCAAAAGACCTTATTTTACTTACCAGTTCATTTGAGAAAGGTGATGACGCATTTCTTTTCTCTTGATTTCCAACATAGGTTACCACATGCTCTTGTTCTTCTTCCTATTTCACTAGATTCTTATCACACTTATTGTTGCTTCCTCTTCATTTCCTCATGCACTTGGAGTACTCCATGGTTTCATCTTGTTTTTTCCATATTTTTTTATTGGTGCAATATAGGTGTATATAATGGTGGGATTTGTTGTTACATACTCATACATGCACAAAATATAGTAATATTATTTGGCCAATGTCATTCTTCAGTATTTCCCCTTTTCGTTGCTGTTCCCTCCCTTACTCTGCTTATCTTTCTTCAGTTTTCATGAGATTCCCCCCTATCTCCACCACCTTTATTTTCCTTTCCTTTCTAGCTTCTACATACGAGAGAAAACATATGACTCTTGACCTTCTGAGATTCTTATTTTGCTTAACATAGTGTTCCTCCAGTTCAGTCTATTTTCCTGAAAATGACACATTTTCACTTTCATATTTTTATAGCTGAATAAAAATCTATTTTGTATATATACAACATTTTCTTTATTTATTTATCCATTCATCTATTGATGGATGCCTAGTCCAGTTCCATAGTTTGGCTATTGTGAATTGTGCTGCTATAAACATGAGTATGCATGTATTGCTATGGTATGATGACTTTAATTCTGTAGGATAAATACTGAAGAGAAGTAAACCTGGGTCACATGGTGGTTCCCTGCCTAGTCTTTTGAGGAAACTCCATACTGAATTTCATAGTGATTGTACTAATTTACAATTCCACCAGCAGTGTAAATATATTCCTTTTTCTCTCTATCTTCTTCAACATTTATTATTGTTTATATTCTTGATGGCTGCCATTCTGACTAGAATGAGATGGAATCTCAATGTTGTTTTGATTTGCATTCCTAATTGTTAAGGATGTTGGACATTTTTTCACATGGTTTTATCTTTTAATTTCCTCTTTTTTCTATTGATACTCATTCCCTTTGTGATTTTATTTAGTTACATATGTCTAAATATAAATGCCACCAAAAGCTCAGACATTTAGCTTAAATTCCAGACTACTTTATCAAGCTTTTTATTTATCAGAGGAAGTTGGATCTAAATACACATATTTATGACATATCTGAACAAAACTTCTGATATGTTCCTAATACCAACCAACGAAAAATGCTCCCATAGATTTTCCCATCTCATTTTTTGGCAAACTGCCATGGACTGAATAATGGTCTTCCAAAATTCATATGCCAAACCATAATTCCCAACATAACATAGTTTTATTTGGAAGTATGACCTTTAGGAGGTAATTAAGGTTAAATAAGATCATAAGGCTGGGGCCATAACTCAGTAAGCTGTTGGTATTAGAAGATGAAGAGAGGAGAGAGAGAGAGAGAGAGAGAGAGAGAGATCATTATGATCATTCTTTTTATGCAAGGCTTAAAGGAAAGCTTGTATAAGGACACAGTGAGAACATGACTGTCTATAAGCTAGCGAGAGAGCCTCACCAGGAACTGTACCAATTAGCACCTTGATCTTGAACTTCTTGCCTCAAGAACTGAGAAAATAAGTTTCTGCTGTTTAAGATACCCCATCTGTAATAGCTGAAACAGAAAGTCAATCCAACTGCTCAGATGAAAAAAATTGGGGTTCACTGTTGCATACTCTGCTGAAAAATTCAACATCTAATCATTGAGCAAATATTGATGGCTCTGCCTTCAAAATGTAATGAGTCCTAACTACTTCTTACTAACTTGACCAACACTACCATCCTCATTCAAGCTTCCATCAATTCTCACCTTGATTACAGTTTTAGTATTTTAAGTAGCTTTTTGTCTCTGCTCTCTATTATATCAAAGGCAGATACATAAATATTAGATTATGTCACTCTCCTGCTCAAAACCTCCAGTGACCATTGGGTTCATTAAAAATAAAACTGAAGTCTTAAAGGTCCTACAAAATATTGTCCTCTAGTAGCACCCAGAGCTTATTTATGCTTTCTTTCTGTTTACTTTTGCTCCGGCCATGTTACCTTCTTGTGGTACACTGAATATTCCCCCCATTCTTGGCCTTAACAATGAGGAAGAAAAATGAGATTAATTAGAAGTAGAGAGATTAGTTTGTAGAATATTACCCACCCAATTTAGATCAGAAATAATAAGGCTCTGAAAAAGAGGTTGGATGAAAAGAAATTACATAAAAAAATAACATAATTGGTGGAGAATCAAGAGAACAGTTGAGGATAGTGCTGAGTTTGCAGTTTGGGCAACTGTGTAGAAGGCGAATGACGATAGAGATAGAGATCGTAAGAGCACAAGGCTGTGGGAGGTAAAGATAATATGTTCCCTTTAAACATTCAGCATTTGAAGTATTTCCATGGTATCTACACAGGTATGTTTAGTTCACAAATCAAAGGGAAATGGAGATCTGGAGATCAAGAATGAAGTGATAAAATCAGAATGGTGTTTATCTTTCATCCAGGGCCATGACTCGAAGAGAACATGAGGGCTACTTCTGGCATACTTACTATGTTCTAGTTCTTCCTCTGGGATCAGATAGTTATACTTAGAAAAATAAATCAGATTATGCACTTATATTATTGTTCTTCACCCCTTTTAATGTCACTGCTAACAAGAGTTAAAAGTGAATTTATACAATTCAGAAATAGTTGTTTTATTATACTTCTTTTCAATGAGAATTTAATTTAAAAATTCCTGTGTGTTTACATTCTAGAAAAGGAGTACTTTTTGCCTTCTGTTATTTTGAGTAGGTCCTGGGGTCAGATGATTTGCCCCTGAGCCTTTTGGATTTTGATATACTCACACTCAAAGACAGTCATATGACTTTTCAGACTTTTAGGAAATTGAAATCTAAGTAAAAATATCTTATAGATAGCAGACAGACATGAGAGGTGAGAACATGAGTTTAAGGGGATAATTCTATAGACTGGGCCTACTGTGCTGACCTCTTCCCCCCCAAATTTTCTTCTGTTTTGGGGAGAGGGATACCAGGGATTGAACTCAGGGGCACTTGACCACTGAACCACATCCCCAGCCCTATTTTGTATTTTATTTAGAGATAGGGTCTCACTGAGTTGCTTAGTGCCTCGCTTTTGTTGAGACTGCCTTTGAACTCAAGATCCTTCTGCCTCAGCCTCCTGAGCTGCTAGGATTACAGGCATGCAACACTGCGCCTGGCTCAAACCTTTCTTTTAAAAAGCATTTTCCTGATGCCATTGTGTGCCTCTCTTGGCTTAAGTCAACAGGCTAGGCTACATTCCTCAGCAAACAACCTTTTATCTGCAGTAGGAATGTAGGCCCAAAGACTCCAACCAGTCAACACAGGCCAAGGTGACCCAGAGTTGCCTTTGAATCTTCAGCATATCTCTTTAACATGTCATCATAGACAGTAAAATTTCCCCCCTGTGGAGTAAATCCATGGGGACTTGAACATCTGGTGCAATCTCACTGTGAGTCAAAAGTTGAAAGGTACACCTGGCAAGGATTCTCCAGAAACTTTTCTGGGACCTCCAGTAAAACTGGAGGGGAGGTGGGATGCACTCTCCCTCCTCCCTGACAGAACTCACCCTCTCTTTTTCTTCTTAATAGTGTCTCTTTTTTCCTTTCCTTTCCATTCCAATAAACTGTGGCCTGCAACTCACTTGAAATTCTTCAGGAAAGATTGCAAGAACCCCTGGTCTCAGATCTCATAGTCACTTGGGCTCCAGTGGCGGATCTTGTTCTGTTATAATTTCCTGATGGTATTCTTTTTCTGAAGCACTTTATTTTACATTCAGCTGCCTATTTTAGACCTTTGGTGAAATGAAAATATACAATATCCAGTATAATTCTCTGAGACAGCTTGTTATGGTTTATGTGTTAAAAATGCATTAGTTTATATTCTCCTTTCTTTGGTTGGGGGAAGGCGGATGGGATTCCAACTTTTTCACAAGTTCTGAGAAAACTTTTCCAGGACTAAGATGTTACCTACAAATAAACTAGTTGTATGTTAACTCTTCATATTAATTCTAATTAATTATAAATGCAAAAGTCACCATTTCTTAGCTCTTTGACCTTGAACAACGCATTTAATTCTTCCAAGTTTCAATTTTCTTGTCTATAAAAGAGATCAAACAGCATAACAAACTTTGCAGGGTTGTTACTATGATCAAATGACATTTCATCAACATGTATAGTGCTTAGCACATATAAGTACTTAATTGTCAGCTATTACTGTTCTGAAATATAAATAGTAACCATGAGAGTACCTTAAATGCAGAGACAAACTGAATAATACTTCAGCCTCCATGGTGACCACATTATTCTTTTGATGTTGATTTAATTGTGAAGAGAGTAATTCTAAGTCACACTTGGTCCAATAAAACCATTTGTGTAGTTAGGTTAGGTAGCAGCTAGCAATGAGCAATGAAATGCATGGCAAGGTTGTGAGTGTTCTTTAAATTACTTTAGGGTCTTCTTTACATTACTTTCAAAGTAGACAAGAAAGCAGAGGGTGGTAGTTAATTTGAGGAAATAAAAAGAAGCAAGGGAGCTAATGAGAAAATACCTGAAAAGAAAGGATTAAAGGAACTAACTCTTGATAGGGTCTATTGATGCAATGACTAGGAATCAAAGCTAGGAATTATGGCTATAGGTGTCTTCATTCGTCTGGGAAGAAAGATTCTTTTAGTAGTGCAGGCACACTAAGGTAACTTCTGAATTGCTACTGACCCCAGTGCCCACATTAACATGGGATTGACTTGTAGATGAAGGCCCCCTAAATAGGATGGTCACCCTGACAGGTCCCGAGAGGACCAACTCTGGTCAAAAATTCCACTGCCCAACATGAAGGAGGAGTTAAACACCTAAATGGCAAAGAGTACAAAAGGTAGTTCCCAGTTCTCCTGGTAAACATCAAAGAGTAGTAAATTTGGAGACAGTGTTGTCCCCTTTGTCATTCTCTGATCAGAGACAATCTCTCTCTCTCTCTCTGCTTAAGCCTCACTTTGTTTTTACTTTACTTTCACTGCTTATAAAGTTCTTTTGCATGGCTTTTAGTGTCTGACTTTAAATTTTGTTTCATCAGAACACAAGAACTGAGATTTGGAGTTTCAGTTCGCTACTTTCCTGAACAGTTATAACTTAAATCCTGCTTAAGGAGAAGATTCATGCAGGCTCTTTAAAGTTTATGTGTTTGTTACTATAATAGAAAAGTGAACGAAACGATTAATTCTTACCCCTTGTATCTGCAAATATTGTTCTGTTCTCATGTATCTATTTTTAAAAATTTTTTTTTTAGTTGTAGATGGACACAATGTCTTTATTTTATTGCTTTGTATGTGGTGCTGAGGATCGAACCCAGGGCCTCACGCATGCGAGGCAAGCGCTGTACCACTGAGCCACAATCCCAGCCCCATCATGTATCTATTATTTGATTGGAAGAAAATTAGGCATTACCAATCTCTGCCCTATGTTTCTTCTTTTTAGTCTTTCAGAGCTCAAATGAGCACAACACATTGCTTGTTGTTTCTATTTACAAAGATTTTGAATTTGTTTGAGGATGTAGCTTCCTAGGAGTCCCAGGTTTATGTGCAGAGTCTTAGTTTAAACTGTTGCTAGACTTGAGCCAATGACCTATATTTTGCACTCTTATTGAACCCAAATTTTATATTCTTATAATTTCTGACTTCCTCATGTTTACTTCATCAAAGCAAAAATAGTACAACAACACAGTAAAATAGCTAAAAAAATGTTCATTCAACACTATTGTAATGGACGACTTCTCTGAAACAAAAAATGGGAGGGTTTTCAACACTTGTGTGAGTTAGTGAAATAGTAATGGAAAATATTAGTGGGAATGTTGATCAATGACATGTGCCAAGAATGCTGCATTAATTGTCTGCAAATGTTTTTCTGGGTGATTAGGCCAACTGTGGTTGCTAATTGATGCTTATTGAAGTTGCTTCTCTTACCTTCTCGAAGAGACTGGGAGATAAGGGTTACTATCTTTTCTGCTGATTACATGTTAAAAAAGGATGGCTCCAAGGTTCTTTAGGAAAACATTCCTGGATTGTAAAGCTGAAATGAAGCTTTTAAAAAAGATTTACATCTCAAAGGGGTGGAGAAAGAATTTACTATTCCAAGTTTTTAAAAGGAATACTGTAAGAAAAGGGAGCCAGAGGCTTAGAATCAGGAAGAAATCAGTCTAAACTTGCCAGAAATATGGACTTGTTTAATCTTATGTTTAAGTATTGCTTATTATTGGGAGCTTTTTTACAAAACCAATCATCTGAATTTATTTTTTTAATTGACACAAAAACATGAAAGTTACATATGCTAGTATATGAATTTTTAATTTATTTCCAAATATGTATGGGACTGATAAAATGTATACAAGGAACAAATAAGTTTTAAAATGATTTATTGAACAAAAGCTGAAGGAGTAAAAATGCACAATTTTTTAAAAAGTGAGAAGTAAAAGATGTAGAATTTCTAGAATGTTTTCATTTCTGGAGAGGTTGACAGTAAATGCTTGAGGCACTACTGACAAAAATTATGAAAGAAATTTAATATTGAGAAATAATAAGATCTAGCAGAAATGTTGAGAATTAATTCATAGTGTGATAAATGTTATCTAGTTATTTCAAAATTGCTATTTTCTATTTATATTTCTTATGAACCCCATCTCACATAATTGTTGGGAATCCCTTTTTTACTTTCTTTACAGCTCATAACTCTATTTTAGAACAAATAATGCCTAATTACATGTTTTTTCTTTAGAGTAAAGCATATCTATTTAAGCAGATTGAAGGCCTTGTCCATCATTATGGCTACCTTGGATTGCTTTCATTCACTTTTAGCAACAACAAAAATCTTAAATACAATTTAAAAACATATTCCCGCAATCCTTTCTCTGAAATAATTTTAGTTTTTCTCCTTTTATCTTAGAGGGTATTTTGTTTGTTTGCTTTTATTGTTATTGTTGTTGTTTTGTTTTTTTGAGGTGCTGGGAATGGAACCCAGAGCCTCAGGCAAGTGCTTTACCACTAAGCTACCCCTCCAGCCCTATTGTAGAGTTTTAGATTGTAGTTGCATAATCTACATTAGTTCTTCATTATATTGTATCTCCAGTCTATGGAATTTTCTGAATTCTATTTCTTATATACAAATAATAAAATATGTCCTCATTTCTATCTGTACTTAATTGAGTAGTTGTCAAGAACAACTACTTAACAATTTCTTGATTGTGACTTACTCATTTTTATGTTTGAGCATACAGGACAATTTCCTTGAATGAAATACTTCTGGGCCAGTGTTTTCACACTTGTTACTTCATCAGACAGCCCACACCTACATACCTCCTGGGGGTCTTGTTCTAGATTCTAGAATGGGAGAGCTCAGTAATCATTATTATTTTTTTTAAAAACCAAATTAATATGATTTAACCATATATTAAATTATCTTCTGAGATACTCATCTAGAATCCTGAGCTTTCTCAGAGTTGGCTTAAGTATTAAGACATTTGGATACTAGTCTTGGTTTTGCCATCCTGTATTCTGGATATGAGCATAGCCTTTACCCTCAATATCCTTATATGTGAAATTAATAACTCCTTTCATAGAATTACAAAATCAAAATTTAGTCAGATTAGGAGTAACTAGCTATTGTTCAAAGTGTTTGGGCTCTATTGAATCCCCCACTGGTACTGAGGATTGAACCCAGAGGTACTTAACCACCCCCAGCCCTTTTAAATATATTATTTAGAGACAGGGTCTTGCTGAGTTGCTTAGGGCTTCGTTAGGTTGCCGAGGCTGGCTTTGAACTCACGATCCTCCTGCCTCAGCTTCCCGAGCTGCTGGGATTATAGGCGTGTGCCACTGCACCCAGTTTGAATTTCTTCATCTAATTCTTTCGATGCATTTATTTGTTAACTGAGATGCACCTTTGCACTGCTTTCACTATGGTGAAGTAGTGCGAATGCCAGTTGTAGGATTACTGGCTAGAGCTGTAGTAGCAGGAGGTGGTCGTGTGCTGCTAGTAGCAGTGGAGGTGGCTTCAGTTGTGTCTGAGAGTGTGTTTGTGGTGACGGCGGTCATGGTCTCTCCCACCAGAGTTGTAGTTTCAGTAGTTGAAGTAGGTTCAGCAGTGGAGGTAGGAGTAACTGGGATTGTTGTGGCAGTAACTGGTACACTGGTACTGGCAACAGTTGTGCCACCTGAGACTGTTGGTGTGGACTCATTAATTGTGGAAGTGACAGCTCGTGCAGTGGTGGCTGTCATAGGAATGGTAGTTGTGGCTGAAACAGCTGTAGCCGTAGTAGCCATAGATGTGGTTTCTTCTTCTAAGGTTGTGGAATTGGCTGAAGGGGTTGTGGCATCAGTGGGTGAAGTTGTGGCATCTTCAGCTGGAGTGGCAGCAGCTTCTGTGGTTGTGTTACCTGCTCGTTCAGTGGAAGCCTCCTTTCCTGGAGTTGTATCTCCAGAAGCCTGGGTGATGTTTTCACTTGGAGTGGTCAAGACACCGGTTTGCACAGTAGAGGCAGAAGTTACAAAGGTTGAAGTGGGTGACGTGGTAGTACGTTGTTGAGTTGTGGCAGTAACTGCTACAGTTGTGTTGGCAATAGCAGTTGTGTCACTGGAGGTCAAGGTTCTAGCCATATCTCTAGAGGTTATATCTATTCCTGAGGTAGGGGTGATCATTCCCTTAAATGTTGTGGTTGAGAATCCATCAGTTGTGATAGTAACAATAGATGTGAAATCTGTTTCTGAGATTGTGGAGTCACTTGTACCACCTGTGAACCCATCAAGTGGTATTATGGTGGAAGCCGCCGACTCAGTGGCTTGCTCCCCGACTGGGATAGCAGCTTCAGTGCTTGTGTTATCTACTGTTTGAGTGATAGCTGCATCCACTGGTGTATTGGTAGCACTGGATGCAACTGTGGTGACAGTGCCAGGTGCACTAGTAGCTGTAGAACTTGGTGCAACTGTTGTAGCAACTGATGCAGTTGTGACAGAACCAGAAGAAGCAGAGATAGAAGTTCTAGGTATTTCTGTGGTAGTAGAAGCAAGGGGTGTAGCTGAACTGGCTGATGATAAGGTAATACCACTGGAGGTGGTATCAATCACTAGGGTTGTAGAAGGGGTTGTGGTTGTGGTTCCAACAGGTGTGGAGATTGTGGTGGTAGCAGTGGTAGCAGTGATGACAGGAGATGTGGTACCCGTGTGTGCTGAAGTTGCAGCAGCAGTTTGAGTGATGGAATCATCTATGGCTGGGAGGGTGACTGTTGTGTTTGCCTCAGTTTCCAAATCCTTTGTAGTAAAATCAGATACCATGGTAGAGGCAGAGGCTAGGAGGGCTGTGGAGCTGGCCCCTGGATTTATGGAGATTGTGGTGCTGGCTGAAGTAGTTACTTGGATTGTGGACTCTGCAGAGGGTCTTGCTGTGATAGCCCCAGAAGCTGCTGCAGTTGTGATGGAGGCAGGCTCTGTGGATGCAGCCCCTATCATTGAGTTAATGGCTGATATCAAGGTTGTATTGGCAGTCATTGGGGATGGAATTTCAGGTGTGTTGGTTGTGGCATCTGATCTCTTTGTGGTAGTGGTACTTGCGTTAGTTGGGGCAACTGATACAGATGTTTTGCTATTGGATATAGTACTAGTGATAGTGACCAAATTAGTAGTAACTTTAAGTACAGCAGTGCTCAAGGTATCACTGAAGTCAGTTGGCTTAGTTGTAATGCCTGTTGGACTTGTCTGAGGTGTTGGCTTATGGCAGGGCGGTTTATGAGATGAATGAGGTTGGTGGTGAGGATGTTCATGTGCATGGAGATGTGGACCATTTGGCCTTGGTGAATGAACTTTCAAGGGGTACTTATGTGGTTGATTTGGCCATGAACAAGGAAATTTAATTTGATAAAATGGATATTTAGTAAGTGTGCATGGAGCAGAGGGATGAGAATGTGATAGAAATGGTTTTGTGACTTTCTGGAAAGGTTTCCCTTTCCTTTGGGTACCTTTTCTCTGTCTAGCCTGAATAGATTTAGATCCTTTTGGTTTAGATAACTCTAATTTCTTTTTGGTAAGTGCACATTTCCTTTGTTTAGATTGCTTTACAAATTTGCCGGCTAAGGGAGGTGGTCTTTTTACTCCTTGAAGGTACTTAAGCTGATTTTTATCCTTCTTAGAAGATTTAGAGAGTTTCTTTTTAGACTTGTTTAGCCTGTTATTTGCTGTTAAAGGTGGGGATGGTTTTATAGATTTAATATTTGCAAGATGTGTTTTTGCTACAGGCAGTTTCTGTTGTTTTTTGGCAGGTACAGATATCTTTTGGATTTTCTTCTTGGCTGGAGATTTTTTGGGGCCTGATTTAGTGTCACTGAATGGTTTTTTGGCACGTGTTAATTGATTTTTTGTAGTGTATTTTAGATTTTTTCTGCTTGTTTTAGGTATTTTTGGCTTTGTAGGTAACTGACTTAGTTGTTTATTGAAGGATTTAGATGAAAGCTTATCAGGATTTTTTATATTTTTGGTCAGAGTGTTTTGGGGAGCTGGAAGTTTACCTTCTGCCTGGTTTGACTGCTTCCTGGATGTTTCAGACAAGGGACTTTTAGATTTATTTGGTCTTTTCATAGAGGCTAGTTTTATGTTTAGTACTGATTTAAGTGCTTTAGACTGATTCACTTGTTTCTTGGCAGGTGCAGTAAAGGGTTTTTGGGATTTCTTTAACATTCTGGTTTCAGTTGTAGGTGTTTTCTTTTTTGTTGCATCTCTTCCTGGCTGAAGGAGGTTTTTCTTCACAGGTATAGGTGCTATCTTCTTGGATTTAGTTAGACTTCTGTTTTTCACTTTGAAAGCTGTCCTTATTGATGTAGTCTCAGTAGATCCTTTTTTGACTGGAGCTAACTGCTTATTATTTTGCTTATTGAGAGTTTTCTTTCTGGTGAAAGCTTTTTCAGGGATTGATTTAATTCTTGATACCTGGTTTAAGTTTTTCTTGTCAATTAAAGGAAAAATTCTGTTAGATTTAATTGGTTGTTTCCTTTCAGACCTCGATGATTGTTTTTTGGATGATGTAGATAAGGCTTTTTTTGAAGTTTCTAGAGATTTCTTCCTAGGTAGAGGTATTTTGGGAGCTGCTCTAATTGTAGATAGTGGTAACTGAAACTTAGCGGGTGTTGACTGGATTTTATTGGATTTATTTGGGCTTCCTTCTATAGCTGAAGATGGATTTGGTGCTGATGCAGTCTGTTTCGATTGTTTCTTGGAAGCAGTCAGTTGACTATTTTTTGGCTGTTTCAGAGTTTTATTTGCCCTCAATGGGGTGTTTGATCTTGATGGACCAGAAGAATGAGGGACCAACCCTTTCTTGGTAGAAGTCAATATACTTTTCTTAGGACTGCCTTGTGGCTTTTGTTTTTGTGACTGGTCAGATTTTTTATTCTCACCTGATGTTCTAGAATCTGACGGTAACTGGCTACCTGCTTTGTTAGGCAGTACAGAAAGGGGTGCAGCCCTCGCAGATAGAGGTTTTGATTTTTGAGTATTGAAAAGTGACGATGAAGCCCTTGGGGGTGATTTATGGACAGGTGGGGCAGAAGCAAGAGAATAGGCTTGAAGTTTCCTAATGAACTGGGTAGATGGAGATCTGCTTTGTGATGTCCTGATGGGTGAGTTTTGGATGGGTTGACTGTGGCTTGTCTTTTCTACTGCATGCTGCCTTGATTGTTGGCTCTTACTAAACTGCAGGGGGGAGAGAATAGATGATATCATCAAGTGAGACACTAAAACAATTATTGGTTTGCATTTTTATTTTAGTTAAGGTACTGGTCTGGTCTTTGAATTGAAAGGATGTTTTAGTTTTAAGTATATTTAAATTTAGAATAAATTTCAATATAAATTCATAGTAGAATGAGGTGGTAGAATAGGAAATTTCAAGCCTTACTTCCCGCTCCCTCACCTCCACAGAAAGTTCAACTAGCAACCAACCATTTACGAACTGGAAAATTTTTATTAACCCCAGTGCTTGGAAACAAGACTTGAGCCACATTATCCACAGGAATGAATTTAAACTGAATTAAAAGTGTTAGAATAATGGTCTTACTGTAAACATGCTATCCTTTTCTTTTCCCAGGTCAACAGTATCGCACAGAGAGGAATTCCCTGGGCCCATAATTTTGACAGGGGATAAAAGGGAACTAATTGCACATGGTCCCCTGTTTTTCTGGCTTTCCCTGACACTTTTCAGGTAGGCTGCTTTGGTCTCACTTCATGGACAGCCCTGGTACTAATGGTATAGCTAGACCACTTTGGGTCAGGTATAATAAAAGAGTTGGAACTTACAGTGGCCAGCATGTGGATCTTGATGCTGCCTCTGTTTTCCAGTTAGCTATGACATCTCATCAACCACCATCCAACTGTGTAGCACACTTGTAAAATTGAGCTGGCTGCTTTCAAAACATGATGGGGATTTCAACCTGCTTTGGGTCTCTAGAGAGTTAGTTCCCACATTCAGCTTCAGAACCCACTGCAACCCCCCTCCCCACTACAAAGGGAGATCCTTGCCCTCAAATTGGCCAAAAGACTACTTCAAAGCTCTGCCCAGGCAGGGAGATGTCTGTCTCCATACGTTTCAAAGAAGCGTAAGGGGTACAAAGAACAGCTAAGCTCAGCCCCAAAGCCTTCCCTAATGTCTGATCCAATCAGGGATTTGTTCGCTTACATGTACTTTGGCAAATTGTAGGGCTATAATTACGTGATTCATCTAGAAAGCCAAACAAATTTCATTTAGCCAAAACCTACCTCATGGCCCCATACAGATAGGAAGACAAAATTAGTTAATCATGCATTCCTCCAGAGCATAGCTTCTGCACATCCCAAGCAATGATTCTGCATTACCTCAGACCCCAACCTTTAGCTCTATCCAACTGCAGATCCCAAATAGCAGAATCACCCAGCCATGGAATATATTCTGTAACCACCCTGACTAGAGGTCATTACAGTACTCAGCCAATGACTCTGCCCGATAGCAGAGCCCAGCCAGTGCTAGCAGTCCCACCTGACATCAGAGAAAAGGCAACAGCCCAGCCAACAAGAGAACCCACAATAAGCTCTGCTGACCCTTCCAGAATCATAGGCTAAATAATGAAAGTCTTTCTCTGCTAAAGAACACACGTCAATGTTGCAAGAGATAACTTTCTACTCAAATGGGCAAACAACAGTGCAGGGAGATAAGAATTATGAAGAACTGGGAAATTAGTACACCTCCAAAAGAAACTAAGAAAACACCAATAATGGAACCTAAAGAAATAGAGAACTGTGAAATAAATGACAACCCAGAATAATTCTCCTGAAGAAGTTCAGTGAACCACAAGGATATGTAGATAGAAAAATTAAATAAAATATGGCAAGTGATGCATGTACAAAGAAGTAGAAAGAGTAAAAAACCCAAACAAATCCTACAGATGAATATCACCAAATTGAAAAATTTAATATAAAACTGCAACCTCTGACTTGATAGAAACAAGAATCAATGAGCTTAAATACATAATATTTAAAATTAGTCAAAACAAAAATAAAATAGAATGAAAAAGAATGAAGGAAGTCTAGGTGTCTCTGTAAGATACTATGAAGAGGTCAAATATTTACATAGGAGTTGCAGAAGAAGAAAGAGAAATAAGTCAGGCAGCATATTTAAAGAAATAATGGCTGAAAACACCCCTAATCTGCAGAAAGCTGTCAACATCCAGGTAGAGAAAGAAATGAGGTTACTAGTCAAATTCAACCCAAAGGGTAGTTTACCAAGACACATAGTAATTGAACTGTCAATAATCAAAGACAAAAACTTGTAAGAGAAGCAGCAAGAGATAAAAAACACATCACATACAAAGGAGTCCCAACATGACTAGCAGTGGATTTTTCAACAGAAAGTGCAGGCCAGGAGAGAATACTAGTATATATTCAAAGTGCTGAGGGAAGAAATAGTCAACTAATGGAATATCATGACCACTTAGTCTTCCTTACAGGAATTATTAAAAGGAGTTCTTTGAGCTGAAACAAATGGCTGCCAATTAAATTAACAACGTAAAACATATAAAAGCGTGTAAATTAATGGTATAAAATAGAGCCATGTTCAGAATACCCAAAGACTATAATGGTGATATGTAAAGCAGTTTCCCCCCTTCCCCCCCATATGAGAGTTGAAAGACAAAACTATTAGTAACAACTATAGCTAAAACAAATTATCAAGAGATATGCATTACAAAATGATGTAAATTTTGACACTAAAAGTATAAATTGTAAGAAGGGAAGTAAACATGTAGAGTTGTAGTGTGAAATAAAAATAGTAGTTGTTAGCTTGAAGCTGACTCTTATAAGAATAAGATGCTTTATGTAATCTTCATGGTAACCATAAACCAGAAATCTTTAATAGATGCACATAACAAAAGCAGAAAGAATTCAAAGCATTTTACTACAGAAAACCATCTAACCACAAAGAAAGACAGCAAGAGAGGAAGAACAAAATATGTATGGAACAACCAGAAAATAATTAGCAAAATGGGCATGATAAATCCTTGCCTATCAAAAGTTACTTTGAATGTAAATGGATTAAATTATCCATTAAAAATGTATAGAATGAATAAATGAATAAGAAACAGAAACAAAATACAAAAGTCAACTGTGTGATGCCTACAAGAAACTCACCTCACTTTAGATTGTAAGTGGTTTTATAAATGCTGGCAATAAACCAGGTTGGCTTATCTTTGAAAAGAAAAATAACAGTATAGCTGGTGTGATAACTTGTCAGTTATCACTGCTAATTTGTCTAAAGAATCCACAACCAAAGCAGGAAAATTTTGTGACTACCAGTTGCCATTAAATGACTTGTAAAATGATTATATTTTATTTTCCAAAAAAACAAAATAAATAAAAGTTAAGCACAGAATCTGATGGCTTTACTGCTGAATTCTGGCAAACCTTTATAGAATTATTATTCAAACTTCGCAAATTCTTCCAAACCTTGTTTAGGAGGCTAGGATTAACTTGATATCAAAGTCAGACAAGGAAATTACAAGACAATAAAACTATAGTACAATATCTTCAATGAACATAAATAAAAAATTGTCAACTATCATACTGAATTATACAACATACTAAAAAATAATTCACCAAGATCAAGTGGAATTTATCCCTGGCATGCAAAGATGGTTCAACATATGCAAACCAATAAATTTGATATAGAAGAAATGTATCTTAACATGATAAAATCTGTATTTATGATTGTACTCAATGGGGAAAAATTGAAAGCCTTTCTTCTCATATCTGCAACAAGACAGATGCCCACTCTTACTACTTCTATTAATCATTGGGTGGGAAGTCCTTGATAGATCATTTAGGCAGGGAAAAGAAAGAAAAAGTATGTAAACAGGAAAGAACAAAATGAAACTTGCTGTTTGCTGATGATATGACCTTATATTTAGAAAACCCTAGAAACTGATAAGTGAATACAGCAAAGTTACAAGGTGAAAATTAACACCCCCCCCCAAAAAAAAATCAGAAGCATTTCAATATGCTAACAATTGGCTATTTGAAAAAGAAATCAAGAGAATGGTCTCATTTATATATAACTACAAAAATATTTAGGGATAAATTAATCAAGGAGGTGACAGACCTGAATACTGTAAACATTGGTGAAAGCAACTGTAGAAGACTGAAATAAATGAAACAACATTCCATGTTTGTTGAGAAGAAGAATTAATATTAAAATTTCTGTGCTGCCTGAACCAATCTATAAATTCAATGCAATCCTTATGAAGTACTAATGTTATTTTTCATAGAAATAGATAACCAATCTTAAAATTCATATGGATCCACAAAAAAGCTCAAATAGCCAAAGTAATCATAAAAAAGCAAACTTTATGACATCAGACAATTTTATTTCAAATTATACTACAAAGTTATTGAATGACAGCATCATGGTACTGGCATAAACGTAGACCCAGAGATCAAGGGACAAGATATAGATCCCAGAAATAAACCAATGCATGTATGCTCAATTAATTTTTTGCCAAAGTTGCCAAGAATACACAATACCAGAAGGAGTCTCATTAAAAAATGGTGTGGAGGACACTGGATGTCCACATACAGGAATGGAATGGAACCCTTATTTCATAATATATACAAAATGTAACTCAAAATGGATTGAAGACTTAACTGTAATTCCTGAGTCTGTAAAACTACCATAAAATGTAGTTGGTAAGCTATGTCACATTGGTCTGGGAAATGATTTTGAACTTGACCCCAAAGTGCAGGCAAGAAAAATAAAGATAAATAAATGGCATTAAAACACACTAAAAAGTTTTTGTGCAGTCAGTGAAACAATTAGCAGACTGAACAGACAATCTATAAATTGAGATAAGATATTTCCAAGCCATATATCCAATAAGGCGGTAATCTTCAAATATATAAAGATCTCAAAGAACTCAGTAAGAAGAAAACAACCCAATTTTTAAAAAAATGGACAAGGGACCTGGATAGACATTTCTTGAGAAGACACACAAGTGGCCAATAAAATGTTTAACATTGCTAATCTTTAGGGAAATTCAAATTAAAATCATATTGTAATAAACTTCACATTTATCAGAATGGTCATTATTAAAAAAATGAAAGATAGTGTTGGTGAGGATGCAGAGAAGATAGAACCCTTGTGCACTGTGGTGGGAATGCAAACTAGAACAATCATTATGGTAAACTATTTGAGGTTCCTCAAAAAATAAAATTAAAAATAGAATATCACATGACCCGGAAATCCCATTTCTGGACATTAACCGAAAATATTTGAAATTGGTGATTGAAGAAATGTCTGCATTTCTATTTTCAATAGCCAAGTTATGGAATCAACCTAAGAGCCCATTGACAGATCAATGGATGAAGGAAATGTGATGTATGTACCCAATGGAATACTTTTCAGCTTTAAAAAAGAAAAAAGTTCTGTTATCTGTGACATTGAGGGAATTGAAGAATATTGTGCTAAGTAAAACAAATACTGTATATTCTCACTTTTTTGTGGAATCAAAACAATCAACTCATAGAATCAGAGAGTAAAATGATGGTTATAAGGGGTGAGAAGGTGAGTGGAATCAAGAGACAATGACCAATGTACACAATTTCAGATAGAAATTATAAGTGGAGTTTTATTAAGAACTATTTATTTATTAAGAATGATTGCATAGCATGATGTAGTTAATAATAGAACATTAGCATTTCAAAATTGCTAAAAGAGTAAAATTTCAAATGCGGTCTCTACAAAAAATGGTATTCGAGGTGATAGGTATGTTAATTAGCTTGATTTATTATTCCACATTGTATTAATAAATAATAACATCACTTTTTACCCCATAAAGATATATGACTATAGTCAATATATGATGAAGTTTTAAAAATTAAAATAATGGAATAAAATATGTAAATGATTAGAAAAAGAACCTGGTCATTACTTTAAACACTTAAGAATATTTACTAAAAAAATTTTTTTTAATTCAAAAATGAAATTTGGGTAAATCAAATTAATTGGTTTGGTGTAATATTTCCATTAAATATATGAAAATCTGTTTTTCACTTAGACTGGGGAATGAAAAATTACTGTCATATTTTTTATAAATTAATAAGAACCACATAGTAAAGCATATCACATGAATTTCAATGAAAGTATTGCAGCTAAGCTCTGATTTAGAAACTATATAGAAGAGAGAGATTTGGTGCTGAATTTAGAAAACTGAAAAATTCAACAAAAACCAATTTTAATGTTTTTATTGTCTATAAAAGTTTTCTCTGGGTTATCAATTGCTTAGGGAAACTTCTACAAGAAAGTTATAGTGATGGCATAGGTGGAAAGTATTTTAGAATAAAAATGGTAGATTAAATAAAACTGACAGACATTTCAAGAGTAACTATAATTTTAAACATAGTATATACTGTGTCCTCTGAGCAAAAAGAAACATAAGGAGCTAGTGAAGTCAATAATTAAATCAAAAGAGAAGTTTTTTTTAAACTACAAGAGATGCAAAAGAGTATTATATTCCAGAGACACAGGCTTACTTAGAATAGTAAATCAAATCTAGTTGCACAAGTCATGTGTCAGATGAGTTAAAAATGTGAAATATGATTGTTTTAGATATTAATAGAAAAGACCATCTTCCTTGTCATTGTTTTTATGTCTTCATTGTAATAACATATTGCATCTTTTGATCATGAGAATGTGAATATTAAACCCAGAGATTGAGTGAAAAACAAACTTGAGAGATGGGTAAACTCATCTCTACCTTTCACATCCAGAGAGAAACTTCCTTCAAATAGAGGTGGTGGGTGGACTTGGGCATTAAGGAGAAGAGGAGTTCTCATATTTCATTGTAAATTTAGTTCTATTCCTCCAAATTTATTTGAAGATTTTCTCATACCTTATCTTCCTCAACTAATACTCATGCCCTTTTTTGATTTTTCTCCCTCTCTAGCTCCCCCCTTTCTTTTCCTTCTTTCTCTCTCTTTACTTCTTTTCTGCAAATCCCAGGTGATTTTTAAATAGACATCTTTCCATGTATGTTGGAAGAAAAAGGTAATTGTTCCTGTTTCTTTTTATTTATGCAATTCTTTCCTGTTTTTAAATATACAATGCCCTGATATCATTTTGAGCCCCATCTCAGTGTTAGGTAGCCTTTAATTTTAGGTTGTTCTTCCGGTTTTCAAATAATTTTGAAATCTTACCTGAAAACAAATGGCAAAGGCCAGGAGAATTTCACTTAGCATTAAAGCCTTCATTCTGTCCTTTTAGCACCTATAAAAAACAAGAGAAGAGTTAAACAAAACAAACAAACAAACAAACAAAACCCCGAAACAAACAATGAATTACTTTAACAAACTTCTAAAGGATACAAAATAAAAGTTTAATGGCAATTTTAAGAACATAAGTAAAAAAATGCTTCCTAGATTAAACTTAAAATGTTGTTGTGAAATTAAAATATAAGCTAATTTTAAAGTTACCATTATTCTTTGCAACTTCTGAAAATTAATTTCTTCCATTTAGTTTTCTGAGATTAATATTTTTATTTAAATTCTCACCTAAAAATTTTATCTTTGAATAGGAATTATACCTAAGAAACTTCATAACTATCCATCATCCATTTACTGCACACACAAATACTCAGACATGTATATACATTCTTCTTGTCCTCCTCTCCCAAAACTTAATGGAACTCAGCCCCTGTAAGTCTGATGTGTGAAATGGTATCCCATGTATTATTGTGTTACAAGGACAGCTTCCATGAAATCTTGAAATTCTGTGATGTTATTTGGCTCTCTTCTTCCTTCCGGTTCACATGTTTCAGTCATAGGATCCTATGCATGTTCTATAATTATTTGATAAAAGATTATTATATATTTTGCTTGTTCATAACTCGTCAGATGATGGACACATCATAATTAAAGTTATTAAATAATCAAGTCTTTCTGACTTGTGCTAATATAATTTTGAACAATACAGTGTTGATCCTTCTGATACTAGACAGTGATATGAGTGGAAAGTAGTCAGTGTTTCTCTGGTGCCAAATTATTGGGATGGGTATATACAGCAAAGGGCTTCTGGTCCCAGAATTTTGTGAAAGGAAAATGGAAAATAAAATAAGTCTGTACCTATCTTAGGAATGACCTTAGGGAAGCTTAGCACAATGCCTTTCAGAAAGTCTCTAGGAGCATGTGAGAATGATTCTAGGACCTTCAGCTTCTATGGCCTTGGTGCAAACAGATGAATATTTAGAATCATCATTAGAAAATCTCTAAAACCACAATGTTTCTATCTGAGTCTGAACTGAATTAGTTTACATATCTTTCCACACAAAACGGAATGTCTTCCAGTGTCCCCATTTCAATGGATGGCATGATAGTTGACCAGTAGTGTAGTTCTGAATCTTGAGCAGTTGTGACTCCTCCTCCTCCCATCTTCTCCAGTCACTGAATTCTCTCTGTACTTTTACCTCCTAGACAGTGTGAATGAGTTCACTTTTATTGTCTCCACTAGCAGCATCCTATCCAAGTTAGGATCATATCTCATCTGGGCCATTCCTTAACTTCTCAAATAGTTTGATTACCTGTTATGTGCTGGGCACTGTTTAGGGAGACAGAGATTATAGGACAAAGAATACAGTGACCTTGTCTCTAAATAAAACACAAAATAGGGCTGGGAATGTGGCTCAGTTTTTGAGTACCACTGAGTTCAATCCCCGGTACCAAATAAATAAATAAATAAGAATACAGTGTCCCTGATCTATTGGAGGTTTTATTTTCATGAATACCAAATGGTCACTTTACTGACCCATAAGCTTGCTTTCAATCAACACTAACAGTCATCATGGATCTTATAAAATAGAAATCTATTGTTCTAGACTCCTGGTTAAAACCTTTCATTGGTTTTCCATTGATCATTATTTTAAAGACAAAATAAATAAATAAATAAATAACCATCAAGTGGCTTATAAGGCCCTTTGTAACCCTACACTCACTGTTTCTTTTAGTTGTATCTCTCTTATCTTACTCACATGGTGGTGTGTGTGTGTGCATGTGCGTGTGTGTGTTGTGTGTATTTGTAATACTCTTTTCTTCCTCAGTTTTTTAACATCTTATTGCAACAACTGCATTAAGGCTTTTTATCCCACCTACATATTGTGACAACTCCAATCAAATTAGCTAATGACATGTTTATTGTCAGAGATAATGCTTATCTTACAGGACGAAATTCTCTCTAGTGTTTAACAAGGAGCTGTTCTCTCTTCTTATCCTTGCTTTTTTACTTCTTTAAAATTCTTTCTTAGTTTCCTTCATGGATTTTCTTCTTGTCTCATCTTCATTAGCATTTTAATATTAGTTCTTTTTCCCTTACTCTACAGTAATATTCCTGTATGCATTCCTGCAGTCAGTTGGAAACGGTATGTAAATTTATTGATCAAGATCTGTATATCAACTCTTCTATGGACATCTCTGTTTGGTTGTGCCATTGTACCTTTAACCAAGCTGTCCAAAATTAAATTAATTAATGTCCTTTAGGATTGATTGAGAAACCAAACATTAATAGAGAAAAGAAGAGAAAAAAATAGTTAAGAGTGCCCTAGAGAAACTGGCACTATTCATACAAATACCTTGAGTTGAGAATCTCCTTTGGATCTTGGTCAGGACTTGCTTCTTAATGACCCATCCAGTAATTCTAAGACTTGATGTCTACAAATGTAAAGAGAAGTAATTGAAAGATTCTTGCACTTAATAAAGTAATCCTTTCTTTCCTGTGCTCCTCCTACTCTTCTCCTATTGGTTATGGTAGAGAGTAGAGGCTAGGAAAAAAAATTAAAAAAAAAAAATTGTGTATATGAATGATTTGAGTTTAGTCCTGAAGAATTTACCCTTTGAGATTTTCTCTTCCAGAAACATTGCAAAGTCTTTTATTTGGAAGGAGTAAGGATAAAATCTGATTGTTAACAATATTTATAAATTAATACTATGAGCTTTGTTTAGGTTTATCACTCATTTTAAGAAAACTAAGTTTTCTTATTGATAGTTATTGAAAACCATACATTTTCAAATACTTCAAATATTTGGGGACTTTGTCAACTACATTTTAATAGTTTGCTTCAATATTCTAAAGTTTAACAATCAAAGAGATCAACATCTGAAATAACTTAATTGGAATAAATAATTTCCTTCATTGGGTTAAAGACATTTAAGCTTTTAAATTCAAAATTTGAATGCTATGGAAATATGTGAAATATACTTTTTCTATTAAACCTTCATCTATCACCTTGCAAGTCTTTGGACTTAGAATCTTCCAAATTTTGAAGAGCACATATTAAGTTATATACTTACTTCGTTCTGAATCTCTTTTCAATTGCTGTGACTATACACATGAGAAATGTAGATAACTTTCCTTCAATCTGATTGTTTTTAATTAATTTTACACTTATTTATTTACCATTTTCATATGTTTATCTATGTTACACTATATGCCAGAACAAATGGCAAATGCACTGGTTCTGAACAAGTACAGTATGAGATATCACCAGTGTATTTGAAAACAGAATGCAACAAATTTGGTTAAGACAATTTTAGACTATTAAAAAGTGTACTGAACTTGGAACAGAAAGCCTACATCTGTTATTTTATTACTATGTGAACTTAGTACATGCTGTTTACTCATTTGTAAAATGGGACTCATCCTGGGACTATTTATCAGGATCATATGGTATGCTATATAAATGTAAGGTATTATGTTAGTACTTGGTCGAATACCTAGGTATAGAGGGCAGGCTAATAAAAGTGTGAATTGGAAAACACATATTAACCAATGTTATATAATTATTCTGTCAAGGAAAATATGAGCATTATAAAATTAACTCACATAAAATAACAAGTTGAGGTCAGAATTAAAATATTCATGAGAACACTTTGTAAACTCTATAGCACTATGCAAAAATGCTATTAAAATTAAGCCTATTTGTTCATTAGATTTTTCTAGTAACTCATTATTTACAGGAATATTTAATATAACTTTAAATTTTGTCACTGCTGAACTTCAAATGATATGTACTTATTTATCTATTCAGTAGATACTTATTGAATAATCAATCACTCTGTGGTAGTCATTGTGAATTCAGTAAGAAATAATACAAGCTCAGTTCGTGCCTTGAGGAGGTGAGGATGTATTGGTGAGGAATAACAAACAGAAACAAATGACTTTGATCCATGATCTCTGGATGATGCCATAGAAATAGGCTTCCACTCAACTATTTTTCTTGGACAATCTTTTTCCATCAACCTTTTCTTCTAAGACCTTTGTGAAAATGAGAAGACAGAGTTTGGCTATGCTTGAATCACTGGGTGTGTGGTTGATAATCAGTATCATAATAAAGACTGTGCAACAACAATATGAAATGTCATTGTTTCTGAGATCCGAGGTAATTACTAAGTTAACAAAATTATATATACTTAAAACTGTTACACTGATTTGACTCAAAGTTTTTCTCCTCCTCTTTTCTTACTAATAACAACTTTTCTTTTATAAATTCAATGTTATTCTGGGAGTTTCAATTGTAGTTTTCATTTTGATTGATATATTAGAAAGGTTGTTGAAAATTAAGGATTTTGGTCTGCATAGTCCTATAGTGCTGAAATTTGAGTTTATAGTTAACAAGTTTGTATGGAAAATTCTTTTTTTAAAAAATATTTTTCAGTTGTAGATGGATACAATATCTTTATTTTATTTATTTATTATTTTATGTGATGCTGAGGATCAAACTTAGTGACTCACATGTGTGAGGCAAATGCTCTACCACTGAGCTACAATCCCAGCCCTGGAAAGTTCTTAATGTGGATTTTTTAATTATATAACCTTATATGTTTAAAGTAAATGTTAAATTTATTTATGTCTTCTCCAATGTGAAGTCGATGATAATTTAGAAAGTTTTAGGAACATAGACCATGCTTCTTATGAATTATATTGTCATTAGACTTTTACATATGAAGGAAAGGGATTATTACTAATTTGCAAATACCAACAAGATTATATAAAACATTATATACCTGAAAATATTCCTGTCAAATTCTTGAGTATTTTGACATAACCTTAGAAGTACTTCTAACAGCTATTTTAAATCTCTATTTTATATTCAACAATTGGAGATCAGCTTGCCTGTTTGTCCCAAAATAAAATGTTTAGCAAAACAAGGCAGTATGAAATGATTAGGTAATAGAAAATTTGAAAGAAAAATAAATATGCATATTTTGAAGGGAGAATAAAAGTGGTTGTGTACATTGAAATTATAATCTTAGATTAATTCCAAACAACACAGGTAGCAATTCAAAAATACATGGGAATTTGCCAGGCGTGGTGGCACATGCATGTAATCCCAGTGGCTTGGGAGGCTGAAACAGGAGGATTGTGAGTTCAAAGCTAGCCTCAGCACAAAGTGAAGTGCTAAGCAACTCAATGAGACCCTGTCTCTAAATAAAATACACAATAGGGCTGTGGATGTGGTTCAGTGATCGAGTGCCCCTGACTGCGTTCAATCCCCAGTACTCAAAAAAAGATGGGAATTTGTCAGTATAGAGTCATTTAAGAAATAATAAGATGTATCGAGTGGATATATCTTTATTTTGATGCACATATATATGCATATTAAAATTCCAGTAAAATATTATTTTTATTTCAATTAATTCCAATATGAAGTTTTTACTCTGCTTTACATTTGCATTTATCTGCAATTATGTTTCTTTGCTCACAGTCATCCTCATTCAACTCAGTATTATTACTATGCTCAATCTTAAAATTATGATCTTTTCAAGAATCAAGCAAACATTTCCTTCAAAAGTTCAAAATATTTCAATAAATGTTTGCTTAATTAATAAATAAGTCTGAATTTAAACATGTATATCTCTTAATATTATGTTTTTTCTGAAGTACCAATACACCATATTTAAATTATAGATTTCTGGAATTATTTTTACTCAATATTAAACAATGTTGAATTTTACTTAAAGTAGACTAAAATTTGCTTATAGTAAAATAAAACAAATTCAATATTTTGCTGTAATCTTTATGGCTTTTAATGTGGTCAATGATGAGATTAGAACACAGATTTCTCTTATATAAATTTAAATTTATTTTTCAGTAAATTTTTTCCAATAAATTTGAAATTTCTCTTTCATTCTATGCCGGGGCTCACTAATCAGCTGAATGAATAAGAAGATAGAGGGCAAGGAGGACACTGATTCCATACAGGTAAGCTTCCTAGGACAGCAGGCAGAATGGAGAGAGTGGAGAATAGATCTGGAGGCAACAAAGCAAGATTTAGCACAGTACTAGAGCCAAGTGGGGGACCTTCAGTTTCTAGGTAATTCTGATGTACACACAACTCGAAAACAAACAGAATAACTTTTTCCCAATTTGGTTGAATATAAATCAGTTTATCAAGAATTAAAATGCTTGTGGGCCCTTTGTGGATAAGGGGAACCAGTACCCTTGCTCCTAATAGTAGCTCAGTGTATTCAAACAAGAAATGACTATCCTGAAGAGTAGTTGATTTGCATCTCAGGCAGATAAGAGAATATTGCAGATTTCAAAGCAAAAGGAACCTGACATCTAGATGAATTTGAATTAGAAAATAAAACAACAATAAAGTAGTTTTTTGAGATCACTGTGACTAGAGTCTTAATGATGTCTATGATACGTCCAGGTATATTTGTAAAGAATAATAATCTTTTTAGGGAACACTTTATAAGGAATGCTTTCCAGAGATGACACTTTTAAAATTACATACAGAAAGGATGGTTAACGCAATTAAAATTTCAGAATTACTTTCTCTTTGAATTGAAATTATTTTATGGCCCACACCTTATAAATTTGGTTTCTTATTCTCCCACCTTATTCAGAGTATTAATTTAAAATGTAACTGAAGATAACAATGGCTGTTTAAGGCAGTTGCTTCAGTCTATTCTTCACCTACACCTGAACAATTGCTCTGCCCTGTTCAGTTCAAGCTGTCAGTGCTTGAAGTAATACAGTTTTCAAAATTTTCATGGGCTTCTTGTCAAGCTCATTTGGGATTTACTCTTTTAGATGAAAGTGGCACCTACAAATCTCTTTGAAATAAGCCCTTCCCTGCCTTGAATTTCTGCTGAGATCAAAGGGACCAAATCCTAAAGCTTCCTGGAAGGCAGTGTTTCAGAAGATATTTGAGGCCCACACTTAATCTTTTTAAAGTATTTTTTTTTGTGTGTGTGATGGAACAGTAATTTGGAGTACCTTGGAGCTTTCTGAGGTCTTAACAGGTATTAAAGACATACTCTTGGTTTTGTATCTAGACCCTATTTTCCTGAATGTGCTATTGATTTGAAATGCATTTGGAAATCATTTCCTAAGTTAAACAAAGTATGCTGCCTACAGAGGCTGAGAATTTTCAAAACAATTAAGTCCAGGATCCTTTAAATAGGCTGTTTTTCAATTTCTAGTTTATTTCTGCCCTCTTGCATTTCACTGTGAGCAGCAGAAAGAAGTTAGATATACCTTCAATACTCTGATCTTAGCTAGATTGTCCAATCCATTAGGTGCACTTTTTGTTTTCCATGTAGCTTCAGAGAACAAACAGCTTTCTCCAGTGCTGAATAACATGCATCTCACTTCCTTCTTTCTTTTTTATCTACATTTTTTAACTGGTACATTATAGTTGTACATAATGGTGGGATTTGTTGTTACATATTAGTACATGTACACAATATATATATAATTTGGTGAATATACCTCCCCAGCACTTTCCCCTTCCCTCCCATACTCCCATCCAGTTGTCTTTTTTCTCTACTCTATTGATCTCCCTTTGCTTTTCATGTGATCACTTCCACCTTTCTTTTCCTTTTTTCTCTCTAGCTTCCACATATGATGGAAAACATACAATCCTTGACCTTCTGAATTTCACTTATTTTGCTTATCATAAATGAATGATCTCAAGTTCCATCCACTTTGCTGAAAATGACATAATTTCATTTTTCTTTATGGCTGAGTACCATTGTGTACATACACACATTTTCTTTATCCATTTATCTGTTGGCTGATTCCATAGTTTGGCTAATGTGAATTGTGCTGCTATAAACCTAGGCATGCATGTATTGCTATAGTATGCTGACTTTAATTATTTAGGCTAAATACTGGGGGGTAATATAGGCAGGTCACATGGTGGTTCCATACCTTGTCTTTTGATGAACCTCCATACTGATTTCCATAGTGGCTGTATTAATTTACAATTCTACCAACAGTGTAAAAGTGTTCCTTTTTCTCCACATCCTTTCTGGCATTTATTATTGTTTTTATTCCTGATGACTGCCATTCTGACTGGTGTGAGATGCAATCTCAGTGTAGTTTGATTTGTATTTCCCTAATTGCTAATGATGTTAAACATTTTTTCATACATGTGTTGGGTATTTGTATTTATTTTTTTGAGAAGTATCTATTTAATTATTTGTCCATTTATTAGCTGAGGGTTTTATTGTTACATTTTTTGAGTTGATTATATATTCAAGATATTAATCCTCTGTCAAAAGGGTAGCTAGCAAAGATTTTCTCCCATTCTGTAAGTTCTGTCGTAATACTTCTAATTATTTACATTGCTGTGTAGAATATTTTTCATATGATGCCATCCCATTTATTAACTTTTGGCATTATTTCCTGAGCTTTAGGGGTCCAATTGAGAAAGTTGTTGCCTATGCTTATATGCTAGCATGTTGACCATAGATTTTGTTCTAGGAGTTGCATAGTTTCTGGTCTCATACCAAGATCTTTTATCCATTTTGAGTTGATATTTTGTGTCTGGTGAGAGAAAAAGTTCTAGTCTCATTCTTCTACATATGGTTAACCAGTTTTTCCAGCACTATTATAGAGGCTGTCTTTTCTCCACTGCTTTTGGCATCTTTGTCAAAATCAGATGACTATAGATGTATGATTATAGATGTGTATATGTCTATGTGTCTTCTATTCTGTACCATTGGTCCATGTGTCTGTTTTTTATGCCAGTACCATGAAGTTTTTGTTACTATACCTCTGTGTTACAATGCCTCCAGCATTGCTTTCTGGATTAGAATTGCTTTGGCTATTCTGAGTCTTTTATTCTTCCAAATGAATTTTTAGGACTATTTTTTCTATTTCTGTGAAGAATGTCATTGGTGTTTTGCTGGGGATTGCATTGAATCTGTATATTGCTTTTGGTAGTATGATATTAATTAACAATATCAATTCTGCCTATCTGTGAACGTGGGAGGTTTTTCCATCATTTTGTGTTTTCTTCAATTTCTTTCTTCAATATTCTATCCTTTTCATTATAGAGGTCTTTCACATTTTTGGTTAGATTTATTCCTAAGTATTTTATTTTTTTTGAGGCTATTATGAATGGAATTGTTTTCATGATTGCTTTCTTAGCATCCTCAATTCCATATGACCAACTGTCCTTAAAGCCTCTATTTCTATTGAAAGTGTGTTCAAGGCAATTTAGAATTTCTCTAGCATGCTCTTTAATTACTTTCCAACCTCTGCTCACTGACTTTTTTCAAAGCAACTTCTATATTTTTATGTACTTGAGACAGTGGTACCGCATTTTCAGGACTCAAACTCTGTATTATTTATCTATTGCTGCATAAGAACAGATGCTTGATTGCCACTTCTACACAATATTGTATTGGAGATCCTAGCCAGGGCAGTAGGAATGAAAAAAGATAAAGACAATATGTTTGTGTATGTAAAAGTTTTACACTTATATACAGGAAAATAAAAGGGCATACAGCAATGTAGTTACATAGTGATTAGGACAGTGTGCTATTGGTGTAAGACAGTCAATTAGATCTGTGGAATGGACAAGCACACATATAATTTTTGTGATTTATGACAAAAGAGAAAGAAGAAGAAAGAGGATTGCCTTTTCACTAAATTGATCAGAATCAATTGCATATTTTTGTGGAAAAACAAAAGAAATTTTGACCCCCAATCTCACACAATCTTAATTTGGATATATTATACATCTAATGTGAATGGTAATAATAAATAACATGTAATTGGCATCCGTCATCCAATGAAGGCTTTATCCTCTTTAAGTTATTAATTCAGAGGCCTCGTCCTTGGCTCTAGGGTTGTGGAAGGTGTTGCAGTGGCTCCAGATGTGGAGAGGCAGCTTGAGTTGGGGAATCATCTATGGCTGGGAGGGTGGTGTCATCTGCTGTGTTTGCCTCAGCTTCTAAGTCCTCTCTGGTCAAATCAGATGCAGTGGTGGAGGCAGAGGCTAGGAGGGCTGTGGAGCTGGCCCCTGTGTTTATGGAAGTTGTGGTGTTGGAGGCAGCAGTCTCTTAGTGTGTGAATTCCACTGAAGGTGATTCCAAGGCTGACACAGTTGCTGAGGCAGTTGAAGTGGAGACAGACTTTGTGTATATTGCAGCTACTGTTGAGTTAGTGGCTGATGTTATGAAGGCTATGGCGGCAGTCATTAAGAAATATAGTTTTCTGGTGTCTTGGTTGTTGCACAAGATGCCCAAGTTATAGTAGCAGTTGAACTAGTTGTGGTAAATGACAGAGAGTTTGCTTTTGGATACGGAACCATTGATAATGACTAAACTAGTAGTGGCTCCAGGGATAGTAGTGATTGTACTGGTTGGATATAAGTTGCAATATCCTAAATGCCTGTAGGCTTTGTCAGAGATTTTTGTTTATGAGAATGTAATTTGTAGAGTCTTGCTTGTTTATGAGGCAGAAATTTGCCAAGTAGGAGTGGATGGGTTTGGTGCAAAAGCTGCTATTGTCATGTGGTATTTTCATTGATATTTATATAAAATGGCATTACTTTTATTATTATGGCTAATATTGAGAGTAATGAAGTTTTAAGAATTAATCAGAATTAAAGTGAAAATATTTTTTTAAATAAATAATACTATCTTTTGTAAATAAGTAGTGAAATCAGCCTGATGGATTATGAAAGGAACCTGGGCCAATCTATTAACAGCCTTATAGAATTTGCTAAGCAATTCAGTACATTTAAATCTAATTTAGAGAAATCAATTTGAATTGCTTGGCAAACCCAATTTGTATTGGTGAAATTGTACTAGTGTGACCAAGGAAGTTTGCAGTTTATTTTTAATCTTTGCATTGCAAATTGATTATAAGGTATTTGCATCATATGCATATGGCAGACCAAACAGAGTGGAAAAGAGTTTATTATCATAAGGCCATGTAAGTATATGAACCTCAAAGTTAATATTGTGGTCAAATGATAATATATTCAGAAGTAATTTGTTATACGTCAATTCAAGACTCTTAATTATAATAAACAAAATATAATTATTGCTTTTCAGTTGAGTCAAAGCCTTGTATGAGGCTACAACGTTGTGGAAACAATTCTCTATAAAACGAAGGAAGAAAATTTGCCTCAGCAAGGAATAAAACTTGAAGAATGGAGAGTGTCTGAATTTGCACATATTGTTGTAGAGTAATTGAATCTATAGAAATTGTGAAAAGTATGTCATTTTACAAAAATTATATGATGCTAATCTACCATGCATAATTAAACTGGAGAATTATAAGAAAATTATTTGATGAGTCTTTCAGGAGATATTAAAATGTAGTACTTAAGGGGCTCAATCTCAAAAAAGCAAATAATCTGGTTATGTACTGTAATTTTGGCTATTCTTGTTTGTGAAACTACTGTGTACTTGATGTTTGAGTGGAAAAATTGTTTATTTTTCCATGTTTTAAAGACAGAATCAAATGAAATAAAAGCAAACAAATTTGAGATGTAAACCTTCCTAATAGTCTTGTTAGGAGCACCCACACAGGTGTTTGAGGCTCAAATGAGGGGAAAGAAGCACCGCTTTGTTAACTGCTTTCACAAATTTAATCCTAGTCCCCGAAACTGCTGAGAAAATATCTCAAGTCTTTTGCATGTTTCTGTTCTGCTATTCCTTTGAACTTTCTAAATATTTAATCTTGATTCTTGCTTTCAATCCTCTTTTTCTCTTCTACCCACAGAAACAGTATTCATTTCTTATGATTCAGAAAGAAATAATTATTACTTTAAAAAGAACTTTCTACCTCGGTCCAGTTTGTTAACTCCCAGTACCATTTTTTTCACTTCAAAATCTACTTATTATATTATATATTCCTCAATATTGGGGGATTCTAGGTTTCTAGTGTATGGAATCTTTACCCAAAATAAGTGACAACAGTCAGGATCAACCCAATCAATGTTCAAACCTTCACCTGTCCTGATAACTCCTGTAAGTTTCCAAATAGAATTTTACAGCAGTGTTTTGGTACTTGCATAATTTATTTCCTTGATATTTCGGTAGTATTGAACAAATCAATGTATGAAAATATTCAAGGAAAAACTTCAGATTAAAAATTCTTTTGTCTGTTTAAAATACATTGAAATATTCTTAAAAATAGTTTTATTTAATCGAAAATGTAGGAGCTTTTTATTGTCCTTTGTTTGAAGTTGAATATGAGAATTACTTTACCATTACTTCGGAGTCTTCTGGGTATATTTTCAATGATATAAAGCTTATTTTGCCTGGTTATTATTATTTTTCATTTAAGTCAATTACTATTTTGACATATAAATGTACATTGTTACATGTCAAGACGGATAGTAGATACTGTGCCTGAGGAAATGTAAGTGTAAACATTCATCACTGTATTTGAAAATTAATGGTAGTAATTTTGGTAAAGCAGTTCTTATATGATAAACAGAGTTATCCTTAGAATTATATCTGTGTTTAAATCCTATCTGCCACTTAGTAGCTATTGGACTTCTTCATCTGTGGAAAAAAAAAAGGATAACATTTTTTCAGTCCAGAAATATAGGATATTGTTAGTTTTAAATGAGAATGTTTTACAGGAAATACATTATAGTTTACAAATCTGTTCAACAAATTAAAATCTATGTTGAAATAACAACTGCTTACTTTAAGTGAAAAATATTGATTGAAATGAAAAATATTGATTACAATGATGAAATAATCAATGAAAAATATTGACTATAACATTAAATTTCATATTTATATCATTTGTTGTAATAAAATCCTTTTATTTAGTAAAGAATATTAAATAATTACTGATTTTTAGGTTCTATGCTTACTGAAGATACATTGATTACTAATAATAACTTTGTTAATGAGAGTTAAAATGAAAAAGAATGATCTTTTTTTTCTGGTGGACCCCTTTTAGTAAGTCCAACATATTTCAATTGAGAAATTTCTTCTTGCAATATTCTTCTAATTCACCTTTTTATTCAAAGTGAATTTGAGTTGGATGCCGGTTGGATAATCAATGATACAATGTGCCAGTAACAGAACAATACATAATGCTATCTATTCATGAGATTTGAGGTCATCAGTCTTAAATCAGAAAGACCACATACACTCAAGACCGCTACACTGATTTAACTCATTATGTGATTTGCTTTCTTTCCAAAATAAGTTTTCCGTTTGCTTCAGAACAATAAACACTGTATTTCCATTCATGAAGTTTAAAATTATAGGTTTGCTAGTTAGATATGGGACATAGCCAAGGGCAGTTCTGGGTGAAAGAATTCTTGTCCTTACATATTAGAAACAATAAGCTTTTTTTGTTGAACAACTTTCCTTTTTTAAAAATTTTTTATTTTAATTTTTTAAAAAATTTATTCTAATTGGGTATACATGACAGCAGAATGCATTTTGATTCATTGTGCACAAATGGAGCACAACTTTTCATTTCTCTGGTTGTACACAATATAGAGTTACACCATAAGAAAGCACAGTCAGTCATGCATGAACCTAGGGCATTGTTGTCCATTGCATTCCACCATCTTTCCTGCCCACATGTTCTATTGAACAACTTTCTGAGAAAAAGTTTTAGATTGCATTAGCTAGTCTCTGTATTTAGAATGCTTCCCTCTCCTGATATCTACTTGAATAACAATGTGAAAAAAATTATCTTCTGTTAGCATTATATGTTTACTTATTTTTAAAATATTTCCCCCAGTGTTAACACAAGGATATTCTCTTTAAGAGAACAAATTTAAGCTAGGCATGGTGGTGCACACCTGTAATTCTAGCACTTTGGGAGGCTGAGACAGGAGAATTGTGAGTTCAAAGCCAGTCTCAGCAACAAGGGAGATGCTAAGCAACTCAGTGAGACCCTGTCTCTAAATAAAACACAAAATAGGGCTGGGGATGTGGCTCAGTGGTCTAGTGCCCCTGAGTTCAATTGCTGGTACCAAAACAAAACAAAAAACTAAATTTAATTTTGTAAATAAATATAGTTAAAAATGATAATTTATGGTTCTAAGTTTTTTTAAAAATTTTATTTTGAGGTGCTGGGGATTAGAACTCAGGGCCTTGTGCATGCAAGGCAAGGACTCTACAAACTGAGCTATACCCCAGCCTTTATTTGAACTTCTTAATGTCAAGATGTCCCAGATCTTGGTGTTTGACCTGGTCTCTATCACCAATCACTCTGTTGGTGATTGTATCTGAATCTCATAGTTTTAAATGTCATTTCCATGCCATGAACTCTTAAATATATAACCTCACTCTTCTTGACTTGTCTCTTATAGTCTAGACTGTCATATCTGTTTGCTTGATATTGCCATTTAAATCACCAAATAGACATCTCAGATTCCATAGTTCAAAATGGAACTCCTAATTTTCTTTACTCTATAACAACACTGTAAGTTTCTCCGTTCTCTCAGTTTTTTTCAGTCCAAAATCTTTAATCACTGTTATCTTCTTTTTTCTTAGCCTTAATATCTAGTCCTTCCTGATATTCTTAAAAAAAAAAAAAATACAGGATTCTACCTCTTTCAACTCCTTCTTCCAAGCCATCATCTCTCATCTGGCTTATTTTAATGGCCTTTTAACTGATCTCTGTCAAACAAAGGCCTCATAGCAAATGTGTGATGGCTTTAGGCCCAATCATCCCAGGACTAATATTTGCTACTGGCCCTTTATGGTTTTCTCAAATTAGCAAATGCCCTGTAAGATCTCTATAAGCAAATATCTGTACATGGAAAGTGTACTGCCTTCATTTATTCCACACCTAGGCTAATCCCCTGGAAAGAACTGTGTGTCCCAGTAATATATATCACAGAACTGTTTATAATAAAGAAAAAAAGGGGTGGGTGGGTGGAAATCTACCTGCCTCCAATGAAGAATTATTTATATAAATTTTACTGAAATAATAACATGAATCCTTCATGCATTGTGCTGTCTAATGACATGGAAATTGTCATTATAAGTAGAAAAAATGATCTATAACAGAATTTTCCCCACTCTGGTTGGAAGGACAATTTTGTTTCTGCTTTTCTGTTTTTCTTTTATTTTCTAAAATTTCAAAATTAACTTGGATCACTCTTCTAATACTATTAAAAAATTAAAATACATAAGTGATACAAAAATGATAATTTTAGCTTAACTCAGTTATTTAAATAATTGGCTTCATTCAAAGATTAATTTGCTTTTAGAAAGTTTTATTGAAGGTTGGCAATTACTTTTGATAAACTTGAAAGTACATCGACAAAAATGTGGGTAAAAGTTTCCTCGTTCTAAAAATATATCACATTCAAATTGATGATGGGGTTACTAAGAAATATTTATCAAATAACAAAATGCTTGATTGAATTTGAACAAGACCTGAAAGAAAAGATAAAAATAATTCCTAATTATTTTATAAAATATTTCCTTATGCTTTTATAGTACTTACCTAAGTACTTGTCTAATTTCTTTTAGAGATTTCAGATCTATAATATAATTTATTTGTCTCCTCTTAGAATAGTAAGATGTTTAAGTGTAATTATAATATTTAAGTGCATATGTTACTTTTTATAATTCTATAAATTAGGAGATACCAGTAAAATGTATAATTATAAAATAATACAGATTCTTTTATTTCCTCTCCTGAAAAAATAAACAACTTATAATGTGTTTTATATGCATTTTTAAATCCTCACTACCTTCTTACTACCCACCTAAATAAAATGTTTTAATGCTTTCAATAATTGCTTATTTACTGAAGAACTTGTAACTTTCTAATGATAATAAATTTTTCAAATGCAGAAAGTGTGAAATCTCTCGTTATTTATTCAATTTTAACTACTATTTTTATTCTGAAAGCATTCTATGAGCTATATAAAAGAATCGTGGAAAACTGAACTAGTTATTTGCCTTTTTCCCCAGAAGATAGTCCCTGATGCAATTACACTATATTAAAAACAATTCTTGTTTACTGATTTTATTTTTATAAAATTAAAAGTCTATTTAAAACCTAAACTGATATTAGAATGTGAATGTTTTTAGTTGGACACTGAGGTTGAGCATCAGTGCTGGTTAGGGGTCAGAGGCACAGACTACAGAACCATACATACCTGCATTTGGTCATTTGGTCCCCTATCAGCTGTGTGATCTCAGTTTACCTTTTCCAGCCCTTGATTTTCTCTGTAAATTGGGAATAACAATAATTCCTCTTGCACAGAGATATTGTAAGGACTTAATATATGTGAAGTAGTTACCACAGTGCCAGCACAGTAAGTGCTGTAAAGTTATTACTATTGTTGTTGAAATTAATAGTTCCAGAAATAACATCAGTGTGTATTCATATGTTCTGTTATTAAGATTGGGAGAACAGTGGAACCTTGAAATAATGCCCCTTCTCACTAAAAAATATAAAAGTATATTGACAAATGAAGTAGAAGATTAAGGTAGATTTTGTTGTGCAGTGTAAATTGACATATACTTTTGTCCTTTATGTCCTTTATGGCATTTCTTCAAGTGATTCATCCATAAAGTATCTTTTAAAAATGAGTTCACCTAAGCAACTTAGCAAGTCATTAAGAGCCCCTGGGTTCAATACGTGGTACCAAAAAAAAAAAAAAAAAAAAAAAAAAAAATCACCAAAAGTATTTCTGTATACACCAATAGAAAATTACAATAAATTATTTTGTGTGACACTAATCAATAGAGAATTTCAATGGCAAATTATTTCTTGGTTAGTTGCAACAGTGCTAAAGTTTGTTTCCTTTGCGTGGTCCTTGACGTTCTCTGCAAGCCTTTTTTCAAACCGTTATTGGAACATTAACTGCACACATTATATTGAAATTGAGATTGCCATTTTGGTTTCAAAGAATTCATAACCGCGTCTACAAATTTCTTCACGTATTTTTTCAGTATTACACAAGTGAAGTGTGCAGTAGGTATCAAGGATTGACGACCACTTCTATTTACAATGTACCAGGCAGAAAAGTTGAAGCTGCGGAGAGACTACAGTGGCACAGTCTGTGCCCCGCGGTGGAACTGGGCGGTACTGTAGCTGCAGGAGGGACGTCCACCCAGGACCAAGCTGCCAAGCCCCTGCAGCCTGGAAACACACGTTTTCCCGAAGGCCACCGCTGCCGGCTAAGGAAGAGCCACTTTATCAGGCACAATTTTAATGTAGAAAGACACATTTAGAAATAAAGTGGTGTCAGTGCTCAGGATTGGAAGTAAGATTGCTGTAATTTCATTTCTCTTTGTGGTTTCTCTTTCCTTATTTCACTTTCTTCATTTTCGCAGGCTTGTTTTAAGTATTAAATGATAAAATCAATCTGAAGTGCTTAGTATATTGCCTGGAACATAGCTTAGTAGTGAATATATGTTAACGGATTTTATGATGCTTATTAAAATAGAGATTTTATTATAATGTTTTGAGGAATGTGTTCAAGATGCAGAGTAACAAAAAAATTAGGTAATATTCAAGAATAGCATTATCAGGCTCAAAGCATCATCTCAATGGAATAATTTTCTACTTCAGTGCATAAGGCTTTCAGGTGGTGTTTAATTTACATAAAGTATCCAAAGTTTATTCAAGTATCAGAACCATGATGTTAGAATCTTAAAAGAATGCAATATATTTATGTGAAGGCATATAGTATTTAAAAAACCATACATTGGCACATACATTCTCCCAATTTTACTTTTTTTTTGTTTTTTTTTTTTAAATTCAAATACCTTTGTAGTTATTGGAAAGTAAGTAACTCAGAGTGGCTCTTCCAGTCACTGAAAATGTTATGAAGTTTATACTCTGAACATGACAAATATTCTCTAGCTTCTTATTTTTTATTACTCACTGTCTCAACTTCAATAAAGGAAAGGATCTCCTTTTACTCATTTGACAGACCTAGTTATTTTTAATTAATAGATTTTACCAAATATTACATGTTTTACATGTTGGTTCTTCTATTTCTCAAAGTAATTCATGGTCATGCTAGCAATTTAGAAAACAAAAACTTGAAATAGTAAAAAATTTACTTATCATATAACTTTGATAATTTCCTTAGACTTAGTAGGTTAACTAATTATATTTCATTTTTAATTGCTTTTATTATGTAACATTATTTTCACACCCTAAATTTTACCTATATATTCAATTCTATTACATATTAACTTTTTATAAACATATTTTAATAATTCATAATGGTACCAGGATTGTATCTGTCACAACACAGGTTCTTTTTCATTGTTCAATTAGTAGATTGTTTTTAATTTCTCATTAATGTAAATAATTTGAGATGAACATATTATTCTTAATTTCTTTACGTCCTTTAGTAGTAAAGTATATTTTCTATATACTTATAATATTCCATCTTTATCTTATTCATTATTAGGATATATTAGTTTATAACTTTACTATGATTTTTCTATTTTGCTTCTTTGTGGGAGAATTTATGCTGAAGTAGCTAAACTGTTCCTAAGTATAAGGTGGATTAGAGAGAGCTTCAGAATCAGTCAGCTATCTTGTTTATGTTTAAAATCCTCTAAAGAGGAGCCTCTGTTTGATGATTTTCTCATGACTCTGGTGTGAAGGAAGCAAAATATGTTATTTAGTATTTAAAAGTAAGGATTTGAAATCTAGCATTTCTTTTACCTATCATATTGTGCAAATAATGTCTACCTGTTTGAATTCTAAGGTGAAGATAGCTAAATAGGATAAAATCTTGCTCTAAAGATTTTTAGTTAGTCACCATTCCTTGTTAAAAAATAAACTTCATTTATTTATAAATTATGCACATATATCATTTAAAATATACAGTTTTTCCTCCAGTATCTATGGGTTTTTCACCTATTATGAATAGAAAATATTAGAAAAAAATTATAGCTGTACTAAACTTGTAGAGACTGTCCTTTCATTATCTGCTAAAAAGTAAAGTGTAACAACTATTTACATGGCATTGACATTATGTTAGGTATTATAAGTAATTTAGAGATGATTTAATGTATATAGGAGAATGTGGGTTATGTATCAATATTACTCTATTTTATGTAAGGGACTTGAGCATCTGCTGATATTGGTATCTGCAGGTGGTCCTGAAAGCAATTCCCTGTGGGACAACTATGGTATGTACACCTAAATTAAAGCAAATTGAGAAATTTAGGGGGTGGAATAAAAATATATCTAAGGTTTAATGCTTTCTTCATGGATCTCATCTTTTCACTGGAGTCCTGGCATAAACATTTGTTCCAGGTTTTTTCAAGTTTTTCTTTCTCTCTTTCTTTCTTTTCTTTTCCCCCAGAGCTAGGGATCAGACCCTAGACCTCGCATGTGCTAGGTGAGTATTTACCACTGAGCCCTACCCCTAATCTGCATCTTATTCTGTTTTGAAATAAATGTGTTATAGACATCCGAATGAGGCTACATTATAAGAAACTGATAATATTTGAGGACATCTGTATCTAGAATGTGTAAGTTGAATTAGTAGACATTTTCCTTGTAAATTGGCAATAATTCCTAGAATAACTCAATTATTTTTATATGCAAAATAATTTATACCACATATTTCTTCAAAGAAGTCTAAAACCCTAAATGATAAACCCAACAAATATAAAATGTAACAAAAAGTATTAGAGGCCAAAAACAGTACTAAAGAGATATAAATATCTTTGCCATAGAATAGAACATCTCAGGAAATGGAGATAAATCAGTTAGTAGTATAACTTCCCTGAAAACGATTGACTTTTCCTAACGATTCAGGAGAAAGAGATTTCCTGCAATGGCTTATTTGTTTTTATATGTCAAATGTGTCCAAAAAGGTTTACTTGCAAGTTTGTGTCTGTCTGGGTATATGAATGTGCATATTTAGTTGTCCCAATTGCCACTTCTAATTCTACTATGGGAGCATTTCTTTTAATCATGGTTGGATATAAAAGCAATAAGGAAAGAAAATACTAAACTGACCATACACAGAGGCCAGAAAATATGAGAACCTCTTTTATGTTGAGAGATTCCATCAGATGTTGGACCTAGAAAATAATAATCAAGATAATCCTGAGTAAAGTATTATACTCTCCTCAGTTAAATCCTTAAGTTTCATTAAAGTCAATATTATTTAGTTTTAAAGTAATTATTTTGATAATAATCCAAGCCATTTTACATTTATACATGTCTTAGTTTTTATAGTGATTTTGCTAATAAAGGCACAATTTCATTAAAAATGTAGACCGAAGGAAAAGGCATTTTTAATTTAAGGGTAATGCTTAATTTAAGGTATCATGATTATTTTAAAAAATTTGAATACTAATTCTATTTTTTTTTTTGGTACCAAAGATTGAACTCAGAGGTACTCCACCACTGAGCCACATCCCCAGCCCCCTATTTTGTGTTTTATTTAGAGACAGGGTCTCACTGAGTTGCTTAGTGCCTGGCTATTGCTGGGGCTGGCTTTGAACTTGCGATTCTCCTGTCTCAGCCTCCCAAAGTGCTGGATTACAGGCATTGTGCCACTGCGCCCAGGCTGAATACTAATTCTTGTACAGGTTAGCTTTTCTTCCCTTATTTAATTTATGCAATTAAAAGGATTAGAGTTTATACAGAGTATATACCATAGATGTTGTTATGCATGTCTTGAAGAGAAAAAAAAAATCATGAATCTATTAAAAAGAGCCATTTTAGCTGATAATCCCAGCTACTCCAGAGGTAGAGGAAGGAAGATCACCTGTTTGAGGCCAGACTGGGCTACTTAGTGAGACTCTATCTCAAAATAAAATAAGGGTTTGGGATGCAGCTCAGTGGTAGAGAACTTGCTTAGCAAAACACCAGGCCCTGGGTTCAATTCCCAGTTCCATGCATATTAACAAAGAAAAAAAAAAAAGGTCAAACACTCTGGTATTATGTGCACACATGAAAGTGTTTAGGATCTTGGAAGTCCAAGGAAGAAGCCTGTGGTTATCAGCTTCATTGAGAATACTTAGGTGTGACTCTTCATTTGATGAGGAAACACTCTTCATTTGATAAGGAAACCGAGAACATGTTCTATTCCTCGTATTTTAATTTTCTTAGCAGAGAGAAGAAAAAGAGCAACTATGTGATTATTTAGTATTTAAACAAATATTTCCTATAGCTGAAATACAGTGACATTTGTTTGAAAGACATTTGTTCTTTATATTATTTCTCTTAATAACACACACACTTTTACAGTGGAATTGGAGACAATAATAATATCTACCTCAAAGATGGGCCTGCAGTTGTGCACTCCTGTTTGTTGTCTTTATAGCTGCTTGTCATGTAACATTGGGAACTGAAGAATTTTTTTTTTTCCATTTTGAGAGAAAATGGTGTTCTCGTTGGTGTAAAATTGGTAACTTTCAACTGTTTTAACTTAACAGTTTTCTTTCTTTTTATAGCAGTCTTAGAGGGAGATGCCTGATTGGATTTACACTTGTCAGTGATGATCATTTTGTGTACTGACTTACAGACTAAATTCTGTTAATTGCTATTATTATTTTTGGATAAGGCTGTTTTTGTACAATCTTTTTAGTTAGAAATCTTTTAGTTAGACCTCTTTGTTGAATCTTACAAAGATGAATACATGGGTGTAGACTTGAATGTTGAAGATTTTAAAAATTAGCACTACAGAGTGGTTTGGCAAAATGGATATAGGGGGTTTTGGTTAAGTTCTGGCTTGAAGACTTCACTTTGATGTTTGGATATTAGCTTGTCATAGTGCAGCTGGATGTGTAAAGACTGTTTTTCTGGTTTTGGAAGTTGAATTCCACTTCAATGGCATTTGTCTTGACTAATGATGAGTTTTAAGATTCTAAAAATTGTCTGAAATAAAACAATACAAGTAAGTAATTATATATGTGTGAAATTAAGTCATGTCAAGTCAATTCAAAATTACTCATTAGTAAAAATAAATTTTTTTTCACCTTCTTTCAGATTTTATTTTTATTTCTTTTTCTTTTTTGGTGCTGTGGAATGAACCCAGGGAACTCTAACACTGAGCTACATCCCTAGCCCTTTTTCATTTTTATTTTGATATAGGCTCTTGCTGAGTTGCTCAGGCTGGCCTTAACCTTGAGATCCTTTTTCTGAGTCACTGGGATTATAGGTGTGCACCACCATGTCCAGCTCTTTTCTTTTTCTAAAGACTGTTTATGAAAAGTAGTTTTAGGTTCACAGAAGAATTGAGTAGAAGGTATAAAGAGTCCCATATATTCTCAAACTATGTTCTCATCCCAGCTTCCATTACTGTAAACATCTCACACTGTAATGGTACTTTGAACTTACACTGACATCTGAAGTTCACCTTAATGTTGTATATTCAATGGGTTTTGACAAATGTATTATGATGTGTGTTCACCATTATAATATTATATGGAATAATTTTACAGCCTTAAAAATCCTCTGTGCTCCACCTAGTCATCCATCCTTCCCACCTTCCCAAAGGCAACCAATGATCCTTTTATTGTCTCTATTGTTTTGCCTTTTCCAGAATGCCATATAGTTGGAACCACACAGTATGTAGTGTTTCCAGTTTGGCTTTTTTTTTTCCACTTAGTAATATACATTTAAGTTTCCTCCATGTATTTCCATAGCTTGAAAGCTCATTTCTTCTTAGCGCTGAATAATAGTCCATTGTCTAGATGAACCAATATCCTACCATTCATTTACCCATGGTAAGATATCTTGGTTGTTTTCAGGTTATGAATGGAACTGCTATAAATATCAGTGTATAGGTTTTTGTGTGGACTTAAGTTTGTATGAAAATATAAGATAATCAAATTTCATGATCATTTTTTAAAGCAACAAAGTATGCATAATTCTTTGGGGCAAACAGATATTTTACTATAAGACAGTTTTGTGCCATATGATTGATGTGACACCTTTATCTTTTTCTAAATGAAAAGAAAATTAATGATTTAGAAAAAGAGAAAATCACAGGTTGAAATGCACTGAAAACTTATCAACAAGAAGGTAGTAAGATGCTAGGTGACTGTGGTTAATATAGGGATCTTCATTTTTGATTCATGGATCCTAGCAAAAATACATTGTTGCATACATACATTCATACATCCATACATATGGGAATCTCTACTAATAATGTAGTGGTGGATGAATATGTTATTCATAATTATCTTAGTATACATTAAGATTTCTCAGGCAGCGACACTATTATGGAATAATTTACTGATAAGAGTTTTCTGTACCCTTTATAAATGCTTTATAAAATGAGCATAATTCAGAGTGATTATTAGGGTTAATAGCTTAGTGCTTCTTTAACTGTAAGAGTAAATAAACTTAAGGCAACAAAAGTGATCTTTTAAAAAGGAACTTTTAGTTAAAATAGCAATTCATACTTTTAGAGTGTTAAAGCAATAATATAGCCAATGCTTTCTGGAGGTGGGCATTGAAGGTGACACCCACCTTATGACCAGGAACTGTCTTGGGCAGAAAGAAGCATTCCTGTTATAGAAAGTTTTACTCAAAAGAGATGTTTCTTTTATTATTTTTTGCTGGTTATGCATACATAAGTTTGTTGCATTAAAGGAGGCACACCTGCAGAGAGCAGTTAAGCAGTTGCACTGGAGGAGAAAAAGGAAATATCCATTCTTGTTAGCTGTATTTTCAGAGTGGATCCACTTGCAATGTACAGCCACTAGCTCTTTATGGTTATGTGTGATAAAAGAGAGTTTAGAAGTCATCTGTTATGCTAAATTTTTGTCAATGAGCAAAAAAAAAAAAAAAAAAAAAAAAAAAAAAAAGAGGCATTTAAATATACACATGAGGGGGAGGGAATGGGAAAGACAGTAGAATGAATCAGATGTAACTTTCCTGTGTTCATATATGAATATACAACCAGTGTAACTCCACATCATGTACAACCACAAGAATGAGAAGTTATACTCCATGTATGTATGGTATGGCAAAATAAATTCTACTGTCATGTATAACTGAAAAAGAACAAATAAAAAAAATGAAAAATAAATAAATATACACATGAACATTTCATTGGGCACCTTACATGTTGTTCTTCAGAAAGTTGTTAACAAAACTCAGATAGTAAATTGTTAAGATGTCATTTTATTTAAAATTCAACACACTTTGAGCAATTCTCATATGTAGGACATTGATAAGTGTTATGTGAGATTTATAGATAAGAACTCTACTGTAGCATTTATGACATGGAGAAAATATGAATGTCAACACATTATATTAGGCAGAATGGGATCACACTGAAATGTACCCATAATATGTTATATGCATAAATTATATCATTGAGTCTTCTCAACAAACTTTGGTACACATCATTATCCTCACTGTTACAGATAGGAACAGAGAGACTCAGGGATGATGGTGGCTAATTTGCCAAAAATCATATGGTTGATAAAGAACAATAATGATAAATAGTTGGGTTCAAAATCATGCAAGTTTTATGACTCCAAAAATGTCCTCCACCCCCTGCGCTTCACAGCCTCACTTACTGCTGGAGTATAGATTATGGGGAAGAAGTATCAGGAAATATAACCTCAAAGATGGGGTAGAAGCAGACTGTAGATACTTAGAATGCCATGTATATTTATATATATATTTATTTAAATACATATTTATTTCATATACATATATTTATTTATTTATCATTCTTTTTTCCACATGTGCAAGATGAAGATCAATAGTAAATTACTTCAAGAGATAATTGGTGAAGATGAAGAGGTTAACATGTGAAAGCATTTTATACATATTAAAGTTTTGTAAAAATACTTGCTATATAACTTAACACTGAATTCTGTAGTACCCAAGGATTTTCACATACGGGCATTTTTCAGGACTGAGTAAATCAAGTGGTTGTTAAAAATCTCACTGGACTTTGAGGTTCTAAAGGTGGGGAGGAAACATGCTGACTTCATATAATGAGCACTGGGCAAGTAATTGATGAGCGAATGACTGACTACCTGTGAATCTCCTGCTCAGATTTAATTCTCTATGCTAGAGATTCAATTTCTCATACATTACAATTGTATTATATACAGTGTATTTTGTTTACATGTAAAAATGGCAGGTTCCGCCCCACTCCCCACAGTTTCTTTGTTAGTTCATCCCTCGATGGGCACTTTTATATACTTTTATGGGCTAAGACTTTTTATCATTTGTCTTTTTGACAATAGCTGTCCTAAATGTGTTTGAGGTGATTTCTCATTAAGATTTTGATTTTTAATGCCTTGATGGTTAGTGATGCTAATCATCTTTTCATATACTTGTTGACTACTTTTATGTCTTCTTTGGAGAAATGTCTATTTATGTCCTTTGCCTATTTTTAAAATCAGGTTTTTTTTTGCTATTGAGTTTTGTGAGTTCTTTATATATTTTGGATATTAACCACTTGTCAGATATATGATTTGCAAATATTTTCTCCCAATTTGTAGGCTTCCTTTTTATTATGTTGATTATTTTCTTTGCTGTGGCAGAAGTTCCATTTACTTATTTTTGCTTTTGTAGCCAGTTTTTGGTTTGATACCCAGAAAGATGATTGCCAAGGTCAATGTCAAAGAATTTTCCCTTATGTATTCTTCTAAGAATTTTATGGTTTCAGATCTTATGCTTAGGTGTTTTGTTCATTCTGGGTTGATTTTTATGTATGGTATAAGATACAGGTTCAATTTCTTCTTTTGCATATGGATATCCCATTTTCCCAGCACCATTTGCGAAGAAGCTGTTTTTTCCCCATTGTTCTCCTTAGTGTCTTGTTGAAAATTAGTTGACTCTATATGCCTGGCTTGATTTCTAGGTTTTTATTCTATTCCACTGGACTATTTGTCTGTTTTTAAGTACAGGATTTAAAGAAGGATTATATGGGTTCAGATTTCAGCAGTACTTGGGGGAAATCATTTTTCTTCCTTTCATAACAACAATAACAACAACAACTACGTGTAATCCACGAGTACATTTTAAATGAACAAATGCATATAAATAAATAGAAGATTGACTAGCATATGATATGTACTGTTTTATTATTATTTTTGTTGTTTATTTCTCTGATAATTTTTACAATATCTTATATATAGTAGGCAATACTTTTTAAATTAATGAAATAGATTTTACCACTTTCACACATTACTTTGTTTTTCAAGAAATTAATAATATTTTTAGTGGTCATAGCAAATGAGACTGAGTCATGACATATTCCTGACCATATATGTCTCTCAGAGTCCAACATTTGAGTGAGAGAGCAGGTAAAAGACAAAGAGGAATGAAGGCAAAGGAGGGGAGTAAGGCAGACAGTAGAATGAATCAGACATAACTTTCCTATCCTTGTATTTGAATATACAACCAGGGTAACTCCACATCATGTACAGCCACTAAAATAGGATCCTAATTAGAATAAATTATACTCCATATATATATAATATACCAAAATGTATTCTACTGTCATGTATATCTAAAAAGAACAATAAAAGTGAAAGAAAAAAAAAAGACTATAAATCACTCCTAATCATAGCACATCTGTTCAAGGTTATAGTAACAGATTAGATAGGTAACCTATAAGTACTTTGTAAGAGCTGAGTGATTTATATTTTTCCTGGCATGGTGTGTTAAATATAGACCTGCCAATTTTTCTTGCAGCACTTGTTTAAGGGAGAAACTGTCATATCTTTAGACTTCGAATATTCATCTTTTTTTTCCCCTGACTTAAGAACCTCTAATCTAGAGCTTTCTTGTATAGTGGTATGTGTGTGTTTATTTGGACATGAACTGTGTTTGGACATGTGTAAGACTGTGACTTCCTGTCTGGAGGAAACTGAACATAAATGTTTAGAGTCTTCATCAATTCCTGGAGTTTTGTGATGTATTCATAGTTGTGTTCATCTGTGTCCAGAATTTGCTCTTGGAATGAATGTTCTAGATACATTTGGGCACTGAATATAATATTCCTAAAGAGTCACTTTGTGGTCCTCTAGATTGGAATACCATGGCTTAGTTCTTTTCTAGTACTAGTTACTCAGTAAGTTGAAATGTTTCAGTGCTATTCTAGAGAAGCAGTTCTTAATCATTATTAGATCATGGACCACTTTGAGAACGTGATGGGGTTGTGATCTCTGCCCATGGATAAACTTTGTATTCAAATTCACACTGAATTTGCCTTGGAATGTCAAGGTTTCAAAGATCCCTGAGATATCTTCACAGATTCCTCTCAAGTTAAGACATTCAGTTGCATTCAATTGACTTTATTGTGCAGGAATTGAAAAAATTAAACATGGCATGAATGTAAAAAGTAAGGGGAGAAAAAAAAGGGCTGAATATGAAAATCACATTTTCTCTTGAATGAAGGAAGACAAATGGCTAAAAGAGTTTGAAGTTGTCATTTGGTTTCAGCAAGACCTACAAAAAATGGTTTAATATTAGTTCACAGTGTGTTAACAATTCTCATATGTAAGCTTTTATTTAACTTGCATGATTTTTCTTTTATGATTGTATTAGTGTTTATCAAATTAAATGTTTCAGTTTAAATATTTAAAATTACAATAGGACTTTACCTAATATTTACATAGACAACTCTACATGATTCTTTATAAGTGGTAGACAGTGGTTTTAATTCAGGAATCTAGGTTCCTGAATTTTGAAGAAATGTACTATTGAAGTATTATTCCATTAAAAACATTAATTATGTTAGAATAATTCTTGATAAATAAAATATATCACTATATGTTGTTACTTTTATACTGTTTCTGTTAATTTTCTCATTTTATCTTTCTAAAATTTATAAGTCAAATATTTATCAGTTTATTATCATTTTCTTAACAGATATGCTACTAAATAATAACTAAACAACAGAATTTGTATATATGGTATCTAAGGATATCACAATGTGTTTTCTGTGATTTTTTACAAAGTACAACATATGCAAGTAGACGGCATGGTAATTAAGCTCTACTATCTTAAATCCAACATGTTTTGTTTGCCTCTCATTTTGTACTTTCTATATGTAATGGTTCAATTAACTCCCTTAGGCCTATTTTTATTTTCATTCCTAAATTTGAAATAGTCATAAGATAGGCACCAAATGGTTGTGATAGGACTCAACTGACATAATTATGTGAACTTCTTATTGTTTAGTAATAACTTAGGGTTTGGTTAAAGATAAATTTTAGTATTTATTAATTTTACTTTACTTTCCTGACATATTTTTCAGATTCATCAGTTTTTAAATTTTTTCTACATATGTATTCTTACTCAAGCCTTATAGCAACCAAATTTGTGAAAAAATAAAAGTTCAGAGTATAATGAACAGCCTAAGACTATTAGGCAAGAAGATGGAAGAAGCAGCCTTTTCTGGCCTATAGCTAGTTCCATCAGAGCACAGACCATGTGTGGTATAAAACATGTAAAATCAGGTAGACAATTTAATAGACTGAAAAACTTTGTTGCAAATTTTTAAAATTTTGAAACTTTCTTTCCAAATTATTTAATTCTTTAGATAAAATTTTCTATTTTATTAATATTTTATTTAACTTCCTAAAAGTTGTCAACTATTTTAGACTCTATCATTATCCATCAATCCAAATAATGAGCAGGAACCTTTTGTATTATGTTTGATATTATGAAAGTATCCTTTTAGTAGCTATGTGTTTTTCAAGCTAAGAATTGTAATTATTCCCTATTTTATCTTAGAAGAAATTTGTGATTCCTAATTTCATGAATCCTTCCAAGAATGATATCTAAAATAAAGGAGTGTATGGGAAATATATCATTTCCTTTCATCCTATTCATATCAAAAATTAGAGTACGAGAGCATTGTTACAGAATTAAAATTTAAAACCCATATTCTAAAGAATTTGATCTAAGAAAATTCATTTTTGAGATAAAAAAATCATCAGTATTATATAGTATTTTAGTCATTGTCATAGTTGTTTGTGAATAAGGATGAAATAAAACTAATAAATTCTAAAAGTTCCAGTTGTCAGAAACAATGTTTGATAATAAAATTCCCAATTTCTTAATTTTATAAAGTGCAATTATTTTTTTATTTTTTGTTGGAACAGAATCTAATTTATCAGTGCTATGGGTCTTCCAAATAAAATTATAATTAGCCTATTTTGCCTGCTCCTATAACACCCAATTTATCCGTTTTCACAATTTTAGATTTTATGATTATATTGATAACTCCATGAGCCTTATTTAGATTGTTTATTTCTATCTTTTGCTCACTTACCTATATTGTCTTCTTTTATGTTTCTTTGTACAACTGGTGAAGTAACTGGGACTGTAGTAGTCTCAGGGGTGTTGACAAACTCTGAGGAAGCTTCTGGAATAGCTGTAGTGCTCACTGCTGGTTCATTGGTAGGAACTGATGTAGGCTCAACAGTATTTTTGGTATCATTGGCAGGGATAGTGGTTTCATCCTGAAATTTCTTTGGGGGAATTGCCATAAATGATGGATGTAGATATGGGTGATGTTGTACTATGGTAGGATGGTGCATATTTTGCAGGAGATGCCATTGGGGAATTTGGGCATGTGGCCTAAATACAAATACTTTTGTGTAGTATAGTTGAATCATATGTGGATTATCAATTGATGCAAATGGTGTACGTTGATAGTAATTGTGTTCATAATGGGGATACCTATTCGACATATAATGAATTGGGACATATGAGACTATCTTCTGATCAAACAATCTTTCAAATTTTTCATTGCACTGAAAAAAGAATAAATTATGTAGAAAGGTATAATTATAGAAAAAATAAATAAAAAAGAGCTATCTTAAATCAGCATTGTTTGAAATAATATCATTTGATATTGATACAACATTGGAAGTATGAAGGTCAACATCATATTATTTTACATGACATGTATATGTACATATTCCTTTTAGTTATTTTTATATTATAAAATATTTTCAACAATATAAAAGTAATATTTTTTAAAACAAAGTTGATGAGACAATCCTCAATGCAAACCACATTACCCTGAATTTTACAGATATAGAAAGTAGTCAGTAACTGTTGGATATTATAAGTACAGCACCTTGACAAATCTTATAGAGAACTTTGACATATTATGCACAAATACAGACAACACACACATAAACTAATGTATATATTCTTAACACATATTTGCAATTGCTTACACATTTTATTTATCTAGAGGTTAGCCTGAGAGATGGCAAGTTTTCTTTTCTTTTTTTTTTTTTTTTTGTAGTGCTGGGGATTGAACCCAGGGCCTTGTGCATGCAAAGCAAGCACTCTGCCAATTGAGCTATATCCCCAGCCCTGCAAGTTTTATTTTCTCTAAACTAATTATAGCAAAATAGTTAAATGTAGAAGGAATTCTGAATTAAAGCTTTGGATTTTTTTTCTTCAATTTAATTTTTTCTACAAAAGATGAGATAGGGAAATTTCTATTGCAGACATAGAAGTTTGTATCTATTTCTGTATGAATAGAAAAATAACATAGCAAAGCAAGCATATCTCATAAAAGGAAACAAATAAATGTATTCATTCAAATATATTTGGGAAACAAAAGGAAAACATAAATATAAGTATATAAGTACTCAAGGGTGGGTAACAGAGGGACCTTTCTCCAATTCTTAAAAAAAGTAGACAGAAGAGATATTACATTTGACTTTTGTTTCCATGTCCTCTCAATGTGAAATGTTGAGAGTGTTTTCTCCTGTGGCTACATAGACAGAAAAGCCAAAAATACATGACTTGGGCTATATGAGGGAACCGAGACTTTCAAATGAACAAGTTTGAGATGGATTCATATTATCTGTTGCTAAAATGATAGGATTTTTTCTTTTTAAAAGATTATGAGATTATTTTGCACATATCAAATGTTTATTTAGTTTTTAGATAGCATTTTAATATGATTGAACTTTGAAGAAGAATATATTGTGGAGTTCATGTATCTAATAGAAATAACTAAGATAAACTTACTGCTGGTTGTTCCTGTTCTTGTACCTCTGCAGCCTGAGGAGTTACAGAAAAAGAAATAATGAGAAATTTGAAAAAACAACAAAAACAACAACAACAAAAGCATGGCAATTTTTTTTTATTATTTGCTTTGTTTTCTGTTTTAGTTTAAAAATATTTTTTATTGAAGACACAATATATATGATATCTGTATATTTATTTTTGAGGAAGGGTTCATTTAGCACATAAATGATGGCATCACATTGCTATTTTAATTATTTGTGTAATTTTGACTACTCATAGAATTGAATGGCAAAATCTACAAAGTTTAATTTTCCTTTTGAATTATTTGTACATGCCTGGGGCTTGAAGCCTTTCTGAAAATGGAAAGGAGAGTTTGCATGAAGTAGGCATGAGAAATTGCTGTAGAACAGGGAATTGTGGCTCATTTTATGATTTAAACTTTAACTCCTATTATTCAAAGGAGAAAATTAGGTAATGCGCCTATTACCTAAATTCTTAATATGCAGCTAGCTATAAAATATAATTTAAAAGAATTAAAAAAAAGAAATGTGAAAGATATAGTAATTCAAAAATTTTATGAGTAATTTTGACTCCAAGAATTTACATAACAGAGTGGGTGCAATGGCACATGCCTGTAATCCCAGCAGCTTGGGAGCCTGAAGCAGGAGGATCGAAAGTTCAAAGCCAGCCTCAGCAAAAGCGGGGCGCTAATTAGGCAACTCAGTGAAACCCTGTCTCTAAATAAAATACAAAATAGGGGTGGGGATGTGGCTTAGTGGTCGAGTGCCCCTGAATTCAATCCCTGGTACCCTACCCCACCAAGAAAATAATTTACATAACAGCTAGCCATGGTGGTACACACCTGATATCCCTGAAATTTGGAAAACTGAGGCAGGAGGATTGCAAGTTCAGGGCCAGCCTCAGCAACTAAGGGAGGCCTTAAAACAACTTAGTGAGACCATCTCAAAATAATAAAAAGGGCTGAGGATGTGGCTCAGTAGTTAAGTGCCTCTGGGTTCAATCTTCAGTATTGAAAAAAAAATTTACACAATAGATTTATTTAAAAGATCTTAACTTAAAGCAAGTCTAAAATTTAGTAATAAATGAAGGAGGAACTAATACTCTCCAAAATTTTTACAATCTTAACTGAAAGGCGTACACTATTAGCTATTTTTTCTTCCTTGTTCTTGCTATTGACAAATATAGTGTTTGAAATTCTTGAATGAACATGAAAATACAACAGAGCAATAGCCAAAACAACAATAAAAACAATTCTAAAACATCAAAAGAGGAGAAACAGAACCTTTTTCTTGTCTACTGTTAAACATAGCATGCAATTCAAGATAGCATTGGCCGGCCTTAGAACTATTTATGATCCTGGTTGCTTGGGAGGGAGCTATCTAGTTGACATCATGGGTGGAATATAACTCAAGATTAAGATAATGATTTGGGGCTGGGGTTGTGGCTCAGAGGCAGAACACTTGCCTCGCAAGTGTGAGGCACTGGGTTCGATTATCAGCACCACATAAAAACAAATAAAACAAAATAAAGGTATTAAAAATATTTTTTAAAGATAATGTTTTGAATGCTAGAGACAGAAGTGTTCAGGTCTCAGTGGAAAAGCTTAGCTAAACCTCTGATCTTTTAAGGATGTAGTATCTAAGGAGACTGGAGTCTAGGAGAAATAGGAATTTAATGAGAAGAACTGAAGATTCAAGACTATATTTCTGTATTTATACTTTATAAATTATCATTAGAGCATTTTTTAATTTTAAAATATTTCCAGTATTATTTTACCCAGGATATATATTTTTCTATAGCATAAAAATTTGAAGGCCTTTTTATATCTGATTAAGTGTGATTTTTAAATTATGGTAACTAAATGGATATCTATAACATTAATTTTATAATAGAAATAAATATTAAAATAACTAGTATGCAGGTATTTTGTTCTATGAGGCATAAGTGTATTCAGAAATTTGCATACTTAAAACCCTTAAATAAAATATTCTTGGTTAAATGAAATTAACTCACCAAGAGAGGCAGGGTTAATGCTATAACATTCACAATCAGAATAAAGACCTTCATTATTGCACCTAAAAATAAATAAAAACATTAAAATAATCTATTACTAACAATTTAGGAATGATTTTGATATAATGTTTACTTTGCTTTAAGGAAAAAAGAGCCTGATTTGCAGGTAGATTTAGCCAATGAGGAAAATCTATTTTATCAATAGTATTAGAAACACTAAGAGGAAAAAATTTTGAATTTCATTTTTGACAATCTTAATGAAAGTATCATTACAAGTTCAGTCATCTGTTCATTTAATATATACCAAGAACCTACTTGGAATGAAATCCTATGCCAAATGTTGAGATTATTAAGGTGAAACTGATATAGATCTTGCCAAAAAATAACATCCATTTTAGGGATGAGAGCTGACACTTAAAATGCCACAAAGACAGTTTCTACCAATAAAAAGTTTCATTTAAGAGAATCAGCAAAATCTTTGTGTAGATGACATATAGATGGGATTTGCCTATGGGGAGTTTAATAGGGAGGGACACATTTCAAGTAAAGGAGAAAGCCTTGAGACTATCCATGGACATTCTGAAGTGTTATATGACAAAAGAAAGACAAAGTTGGAAAAAAATTTAGAGCAGAAGAGAGTAGGGATCTTAAATGCTGGTTAAAGAGTGAGGCACTACTTTGTAAACAACAGAAAACATTTGTTTTTGGACTAGACACTAACAAGACTATGTTTATACTCCTTTGGAGGACTGAATTCTAGCCCAGGTCCTACCTACTTGTGTAACCACAGTCAATTCATTTCTCTTTCCCAGACCTTGCATTATTTTACCTATAACATAAGAGTTTGAGCTGAGTGATTTCTAAAATTTGGTGATCCATGATCAATGTACATAGACATACCTAGGATGGAACAGGAGTGGAAAGTTGCAAAACTATATTCATCATAATCAATCTAAATCTACTTCTCAAACATCACTGATATGATTAACTTCACTGTTTTAATAAGAAGTATTGATAGGACAATTTCAGTGGCTTTGACTGAAATATTTAATGAAATAAATTTGCTTTATTTTTATAAAAGAAGATACAATTATATCCAAATGACTTAAAAGCAGCATATTACAGTGATGCAGGGCCACATCAATGTTTATAGCAGCTCAACTCACAATAGCTAAACTATGGAACCAATCTAGGTGCCCTTCAACAGATGAATTAATAAAGAAAAATGTGGGATATATACACAATGGAATATTACTCAGCCTTAAAGAAGAATGAAATTATGGCATTGGCTGGTAAATGGATGGAACTGCAGAACACTATGTTAAGCGAAATAAGCCAGTCCCAAAAGAACCAAAGGCAGAATGTTTTCTCTGATATGCTGATGTTAAATAGAATAGAAGTACTTTGGATTAGACAGGGGAGGGAAGGGACAGGAGGGGATATGAAGGTGGGAAGGACAATGGAATGAATCAAACATTACACTACGTACGTATATGATTACACAAATGGTGTAATTCTACCTAGTGTACAACCAGAAAAATGAGAAGTTACATTCCATTTATGTACAATATGTCAAAATGTATTCTCTAGTCATGTATAACTAATTAGAACAAATAAAAAAATTTTAAAAAGAGGATACAGTGTCACATTTGCTCTTAATTTTAATAAATTGTCTTTAAGACAGTAATGTGACACCTAAACTTTTAAGTGTATATTATGTTTGTGAAGTAAATATTAAGTACATCTGCTGCAACTATGGTTATTGCTATACTTGTATAGACTTGAGTCATTGCAAACTGAGCCTTGGAAAAGTCACAGAATTAAATCCCCAGGTAGAGAAGAGGAAATAGGTCATATTCTATTTGCTTTTGAAAATCATCGACTAAAAAATAATCTTTCTTTAGTAAATCATAGACAGCTTCTCAATTCACATAAAATATCACATGTACAAAAGAGAACATTCTATAAAATAATAATAGTTCCTCCTTTTTTAGCATAAAGAGAAATCAGAGATAATATGCTTTACATTTCAGCTATTTGAACCAGCAAGTACTTGAACTTGCCCTCATCACTTGGTAAGAAAACATAATTTGTGGAATTATTGAATTATTCAACTTTCATGAGCACATGAAAGGCATATTTTAAAACATAATTATACTATAACAAAATTATGACTTTGGGATAGAAAAAAATTTGAAGGTAATTAGTGGATCAATCAGGGTTATTGTCACAAGTCCATCTTCCTGAGTTGACTCTCCTTATTTGTCTGTAGGAATAGATTTATTGTCTCAAGCATGTTCTTATTTAGAATTCATAATGTCTTCTCTAATTTAGCCAGTATCAAACCTCGAGCCAAAGTAAAGTTACAAAGAAATTTAATCATAATACCATCAAAAAACTAAGGTTTAGGTTAGAAATTAATGTTGAAGTAATGCTTGGACATATTCAAACTTAGCAATAAAGGCTATAAGGAAGAAAATGTCATTAAAATAACTTGGTGATGTCCCAACTCACTACTGTGGAAAGAATCACTCTGGGCAGTTTAGAACAATTACCTTTACTTGTTCCTGTCAAGTCTTGCTTGGCAGTAGGTCTTGCTTGGCCTCTTAGTTGTAGAGAAGACCCAAGATAAATAACCAAAGACTAATTATAGGGTATTAGTACCTTGAGTCCCATTCTATTTCCCTCCTACTTTTTACCCAATAAGATGATGACTAAAAAGGAAGATCTGACGACAGCAGGGTCATCTTGGGGTCAATCTTAGCTAATGAAATGCAGAGGGGGAAATACAGTTGTCAGTCACAAAGCTTAAAAAAAGACTATTCATATCCTATTAAATAATTAATCTTATGCTTTATAAATGTAGAATTATTTAAAATATTAATTGTATTAACTAATCTTGCCTAATTAAAGTTATTGTTAAAATGAAAAATAGCTAGCCCCAATACTTTCATATTTTAAGTTTTTTTCTTTTTTTTTTTTAGCTAAAGGAACTGGATTTCAAGTGACCCTACATTTAGTATGAGCTGTGGTTTGTATTTTTCCTTTCAGAATTGTTATTGATTTTTAAAAATTAGAAAACTATCTCTTGCATGCCTAAGAGTACATTTTTTTACAAGTTAAATCTGTATATGAAAACAATATAAAGTCGGGAGTCATTTGCATTTGAACTATGGCACTTATTCTTCAGTATGATCATGTAATAAGCATTTAATATATCCTAATTGATCAAGCTCTTATGAATAAATTCTTTTTGATTTTGAAATTTTGGTAATGTATGCGAACCATTTTGGATGTACAATATGAGCTTACTGAATTGGGGATAATAGTTCCATTTCTAGGACATATCTTTCTGACTTAGAGTATAGATCCTAAAGCTGCTGATAGGTTAGATAGTTTGGTAAAATATAGCTAAACAAATACTTTGCATAAAAATTTAGGAAATAATATTTTCTTTTATTTGTATTTTTCTGGAAGTAATTTTAACTATGATTTTACTTTGGCTGTGAAGGCATTACCAGATTGAGGTATTTACAGGAATTGATGTAGAACTGCCAGAATATGAACAAGAAATATTATCATCATTGAAGATATTTTTGGATTCCTCTCTATTCTTGGAACCTATTCATGGCTTAGAAAATTGAGAACATTGCTCTGAATCCTAGAATGCTTATTCAGCTTGTACAGAGTAAGTTGAGACTTTCTGTTTCCCAGAAAGTTGTTCTTTGCCCTTTGAGGAGAGATGGCAAAGTTTTGAAACTGCTAAATCTAATGTAGAAGTAGTAAGACCAGCCATCCTCTCCGAGTTGTTTAGTCACCCTGTTTTCCTTTAGTTTTCAGGATCAAGTGAGAGTTGGAAGATTGTAGTATGATCAGTCCCCAAATTGTAGAGGTATTCTATTCGATGTGTAATTTCTCAGTCATTGATTCAGGAATAATTTTTACCTGAGTGTTTAATTATTGACTTTCCAAGTTCTAAAGACATAAAACCTTTAACAATACTGTTTTAGTAGAAATGTATTTCAAGAACACATTTCAAGAAATGTATTTCAAGTTCCCCCACAACTAAGAGAAGAACATTTCTGCAGCACCTCCAACACCAATCTGGCTCTTGTAGGGTCTTTGCAAAACTGAACATTATTCTTTGAGCACATGTATAATTTCAAGTAATGTTTCAGACATTAGGGATAAATTAGTAAAACAAGAAAACATCTCTGCCCTTGCAAAACTTATTAATATTCACATGAATACTAATGACATTAGATATTTTTTGTATATATTGATCTAAGGGAATCCACAAACACTAAATAAAGTTTTGAATGAACAAAGCTTGTGTTTTGAGATGAACTAAGTGAACTCCAAAATGGAGCTACCCAAATGTTCTAGTGTTTTAAAAAGAAAATTTAAAAAAGGATCAGATCTCTCAAGCTTTTATATCTCCCAGGAAAATGAGATGGTGTGGAACAAGGCCCCAATATTAAGGATTTTTGAAAAAATTCACCAGCCTTGGTCTTGTGATATATTCTTTTTAGGATATAAAGCCACCCCTGAAAAATCCTTGGATTACAGGAAGAGAACTAGCAGGGCTTCCTTTTGTTTAGGTCCTGATAATTAGTTTTTATTCATATAATCATTTACACAGTGGGACTGGGTAAGAAGACATGATGAGTACAGAAGTTCATGTTTCAGGCATTGTAAGATTATTGTGCAAAAAGTAAGATGATGATTTGACTCAATGCACTTTTACTGGTAACAACTTGTTATTCTATTAGCACTTTTTCAACTGATATATACTTTATTTTCCCTTCTTTTGAAGATATTCATATCCATGTAGTTTTATTTGTTGTTTCATTTTATTTTTCTGCCAGGATGATCTCAAAAGCAGTAGTTGCAGGTAAATAACTAACATAGCTTTCTATTACTAAGTCAGCAGAACATTGGCAGAAAACTTCTAGAAATTCGTATGCTTCAAAAATCTTTGCTATCTGTGAAAGTCATGGAAAAAATAGTGTAAGTCCTATTAAAAATTGTCAACAACATAGCAAAATAGAATATCAGAATTTTGTTCCCCTGTAGCTGATTCCCTTAAATCAGCAATACACACATATATGTACAGTTCTTATTATATATACATAAGATGTTTTGGGGAATATAATGGTCACAATCTCTGCTTGCAGAAAACATTTAAAGAGATAGTGCTTTCTCTTGAACACTTACAGAGGTGACTATTTTGAGACTGAGAGAAGACATTGATGTCATCTCGATCCCAGAGTATCATTATGACTTTAGCATCAGTGCACTCATAACTTCAGGCTTCAGCAATTTTTAGGGTCCCAGGACTTAGGGGGTCATTATAAAGACACAAATAAAATGCAAGGGATAAAACAAGAAAAAATCAATTTACATAAAGCATTATTTCTTCAAGATGGTCTGAAGATTCTCTGTAACTCTGTCCTATATTTATTCTAATAGGTCTTTCATTCCTCCAGTGTCACTCAAAATGAACAGCCAAGTCAATGAAGATCTTCATGTAGCCCACTGCAGAGCTAATGCGTATATCCTCCTCAATCTCTTAGCAGCTTTCTGCATGGTGATTAGTCTTTATGGCTTGCAGTGTTTCCTTTACAAATCACTAGGGGCTCTTAACTTCTCTTTTGGTTCTTTTTATTTTTCTCAGACGCTGAGTTGGGAAAACTTTCAAGGATTCTTTCTAAGTCCATCATCTCTCTACTTTTTTTCTCCTTAATCTTCATTATTGTTTGGTGACTTACTCCATTCCTATTACCTTAAATGCCACCAGCATGTTGTCAACTTCAAAAGAACTGCAGGTCCAGGTCTCCAACAGCTATTTTAACATCTCCATTGGTATGTGAAATAGACACCCCAAACTTACCATTCACAAAAAAATCTTTATTTTTCAAATGCATCCCATTTCTATACTAGTCTTCTCCTAGTCTCTTTTCTGCTTTATTAGTAGTGCTATAATATTCCTTCCTAGTGGCTCAGGGGAAAATCCTGTGACTCTTTTGTCTCGTTCCCCCAATAATCCATTAGAAGAATTATAATCCTTAATAATATACCATGAATTTGCCACTGTTTTCTAGTATTGCCTTTTTATTACCCTAGTTATAACCACTGGCATCTCACACCTGGACCAACCTAGTACTTCCCTTTTTGGTCTATTTTTACTCTTAATCACCTTATAATAATTTTCACATGTTTATAAAAATGTTCTTTTTTGAACATATATCTGATATGATTATTCTCTTGCTTAAAATCTTTCAATGTCTTCCTATGGGACTTAGGATACATTCCAAACTCCTTACCAGAAACTGTAAGTTTCTTTGTGATTTTATCTTGATCTCTCTTACCTAACCTTGTACTTCTTTTTCTTTCACTATTTGCCAGCTTTGATGACCTTTCTTTTCCTTGAATGTGCCAAACTCTTTCCTGAACCAGGAACTTCCCATTTCTACTGAGTTCCTGGAATATTTTTGTCCTAGTTCTTTTCATTAGTGTCCTTTTCATTATTTAGGTTTCAGCTCAAATCTCTTCATTTTAGAGAAGCTTTCTTTGGCACTCTTTTAAAATAGTCACTTCTCCTTTGTCACTCCCTTATTTTACCTTTTATTTTCTTCATGACATATCACAATATGAAATTTTTACTAGTACATATTTACTTAGTTTTCTTTCTTCTTCTAGTAGAAAATAAGTTCCCCAAACCATAAGAATATGTGTGGCGCATACTGGACACTAAAATATTTTTAAAACAAATTCCTGCCTTAGCCCACAATGTTGAGTCAGAATTTTTAGGGGAGGAATATCCTTGGAAAGCTACATAGTTAACAATTACAAATACATTTCTTGTGCAAGATGAATGTTTATGAATCACTTCTTTCTTCTGGATGAAGTCAGAACCTGATCAAAAAGAGCTTCTACTGGGGGCAGGCTTTTTAGCTATTTCCCCTGGAATTCTAATTTACTTTATAGATGAACTAGTATTTGTGGTTAAGAGATGAAGTTTTCTGGGATTGATTTTCCTCTGAGAGCATTAGAACCGACCTCCCCCTGGCTGTTGGGGAAGCTCAACTTCAGCTGTACTCCTATCTAGAGTGACTTCAGGTAGAATTCAGTGTGTCCCTCTGCTTTTATTTCATACCCATACTTGCTTTATTAAGGGGATCTAGAAACTGTCTTAAGCGATTGGAAAGAGGGACACTTGAGTTGTCAATGCCTTGCTCTTCACCCTGTTCTAATTGCTGTTAGTTGCCTCCAGCTGTCTTGTTTGACCCAATATATTTGGCCAGAAGTTTCATTGGCCTGGTCATTATTGAATTAATATAGAATTCTAGAGAAATACTCCCTCTGGCTATAGTAGCTGATAACATAAAGAAATAACTCATCAAGTGATACTTGATCTCTATATTTGTATGAAAAAATAACAGAAATGTTATTTACCAAGGAAAATAAAGAGATTGAATTCCTTCCCCTTTGCTTCTCATAATGGAGATTATTCCTAAGGTTAAGAGAACTTTATCTATTCATTAGAAATAGGGTCTAGAGTATTTTATTCCCATCTTTGATCTTTTTTAAAACTTGGTCCAGTGAAATTAAAAGTCATTAAAAATAACTATTAATGGCTGGAAGTTTAGCTTAGTGGTTGAGCACTTTTCTAGCATGCCTGGGACCCTGGACTCAGTACTCAGCATCCCAAAACAAATGGTCTATTGAACATAGAGTTTATTTATGAAGTAAATATATATTGCTTGTCGTCTTGTCAATAACCTATTTATTCATTAAGGTTCAGTTCCAAATCACCTGAGGGCTGTTTTCTAATTTGGGCAGGCAGAGCTAATTTCCTGTCTGCCCTTTTTTCTTTCTCTTTAAAAATTACTCTGCAAATAGTCTATTGGAATACTTATTACACTTATTGAAATTATACACATGTTTACATCCCCCTGTTAAACTGAGAGCTGATTAAAGGAGAAAAATATTTCTTTTTTGTCCAAATTTTCAGGTTTTAGTACCATGACTGACACAAAACCCACATAAAAGGCCTTCTGTTTCTGCTAGTTCAGCACTCACAGATTCAACCAAACTTCAAATAAAAATCCCTGGGAAAAAAGACTCCAGAAAGTTTCAAAGAGCAAAACTTGAATTTGCCTAATGCTTAGCATTACACTGAATCTATGTGAATACAGGGGTGTGTGCTGCACTCAGCTGTAGCCTTCTGCTGCACCAATTGTCAATCTATCTCCAGCTGTCATTAGTAGAGCACCTCACCATCTCCTTCATTTATTGTGGAGTTAGGCCTGTAATTGCTGGCTGTTCTGAACATGTGCAGACTTTTCACCCATCATCCCTAAATAATATAGTATAACAACTATTTATATAACATTTTTATTGTATAAAGTATTATAAGTAATCTTGAGATGCTTTAATGTATATGGGAGGGCATGCATAGGTTATGTGCAAATACTACGTCATTTTATATAAGGATTTTGAGCATATGTGGATTTTGGTATCTCTGAGGGTCTGTTGTGGGGTGGTTTATAGATACTGTGGGAGTGACTTCAATTTTTTAATGAATAAACTCTGGAAGATTATATGGAGGACATGTGGGTTCTTCTTTCAGGAAACTAACCAAATAGTGTATCTATATTTTTCTTTGCCATGAAGACCTCATTCATTTATTAGTATAAAGACTCTACATGAAGTGATACTATTGTCTCTATAGACAGTTACATTATAAAATAATGTAGTTCAGAGATACACTAGTTTTATCTACTGTTTTAGATAGTGTGGGAATTATTCTATGGTCATTTAGTTTGGGAAACTTAGGTAAAATCACTCTTTTAACTTTAAGTCATTTTCCATAATGTTACTATATTTATGTAGACTGCAAATTTCCAAAAGAAATACTTTGAGGATGAATATTTATTTTGGGAGCCATTTGGTGAGATCAATATTCCAAAAAACATACTTTGGGAAACAGTGCTTTAGTGGGCATACACCCATAAGCCAATATTGGATTATAAAAGAAAATGGAGGTTTTATTGGCAGATTTATTGGGAAATTATCCTACCAATACAGTAATAAAAGATGTCTGGAACATGAAAGATGTTGCCCCAATTCACTGAGGGAATAGCTGGTTAATTTTAATTGAATATATTTGCTTCACAAATCTAGTAGTTAAAAGTAAATGACAAGATCCTTTTCTTTCCAAGAAAGTTAGAGTAACATAATATGAGATGGGACAAAATAAAAGGTCTAATCTGCAACTTAAAGATATATGTCAAAGATTTTTAAGAAAAAAAAAAAAAACAGGGAAGAGAGAAAATTGCTTGCAAAGTTGGTCCTCCCATAGTTCAGAGCAGTCGGCATTAGTCTTTGGCCCCCCAGGGTTCTGATTGCCTACATCTCCAGCTGTTTTATTTTCCCTAGTCTGCCTTTCTCTGGTCATAGAGTGGCCTTTAACCCATCAGCTGCTAAGGTCGGAAAACAAACCCTATAAAATTAATTTACTGCATTATGTCAAGGACTGTTTTGTCTTCTTGCTGTCCCTTCATAGTTTTAACTGGGATCACTGACTTTAATGTCAAAGAATCATTATTGAAATGTTTGAGCCTGTAAATCCCTGAAAATGACTAAGGGAGACAGTGGTTTTCCTGCTCAAGTCCTACCTAGTGGCTTATTAGACTAGCCTTGGTTTTTAGCAAGTTTATGCAGGGATGATGGCAGAATTTCCATCATTGATGCTAAAGGTCTCATCTGTGAACAATTGAGTCATGTGGTGGAAAACTGTAACCTTTGTTCAAAGAGAATTTTCTAATTTCCTGATAATTAACTCATGGAGTCAAAGGCAGCCATTGTAACACACACAAAGGCTTATTATGCAAGTAGAATATTGCTGGATGACTTTGCTGTTACTGCAGGACAGTTTATTTTCATCACCACGTGCTATCTTTTCCTTCTTCAGGGCTTTACTTTTCAAGGGTTTATCATGGGATTTATGGGAACTTATGACCAGGATATATTGTTCCTCTGTAAAGTCCACGAAACTTTGCTATTTGTATTTATCTGTATGTAAGAAGATAAATACTTGCTAAACTGAAAACATCTTGGTTTTCTCATAGTTGACAAAAATGTTAAATTCTTTAAGATGTATGCCTATATATTTTTATAATGCTTATATTGTCTTGGGACGAAGAATTTTATTCATGACTTGATATTTTATGTGCCCTACAATAGCCAAGTGTGGGTAGCTATGAAATTATCTAATTGGTTGTGCTAATGTTATAATTGTGTAGAGTAGAACTTATAACATTTGAATATTAATTTTAAGATTTTTTTCTTGAAATAAGGAATTCTTTACTCACTCATGTGTTGATATATGTCAGAGATATAAAAAACTTTCTTTTTAAAAAATTAGAAATTTGAAGTTTTATTAATATATTCCATCAAGCATTCATTGAAACCTTCAGCTTTGCTAAGTACTAGGGAGTAGTGCCAAATACTGGGAAATAGTTATATTGTTGTAATATTCCTGAAACTTACACAGGATACAGAAATGTAAATTATTTTACTTGAAGATAAGGTATAAGATTCATAAGGAGTAGCAAAAAAATATTAGGTAAAATACCAGGGAAGAGATCAAAATGGTGATTCTATTTGAAGAGATAAGAGAGTTTTTCATAGGGGATAATTTTTGAGTGTTAAAAGATAACTTTGAGGGCTGGGATGTAGGTCAGTGGTAAAGTGCCTGCCAAGCTGGTGCAAGTCCCTGAGTTTGATCTCTAGCACCAACAAACAAACAAAAACAAAATGAAAACAAAAACTTGGATCTCAATAGTGAACAGAGGAATGGACACTCCATCAGGAGAAAGCACCATAAGCAGAGGCATAACTAATAACTATGGGGGATGAAGGCTTGTCATAGGGATGACAATGTCCTGGCATATCTGAACTGGGAACAGAAGGGGGTCTGAAATGGTAGCAGAGGGATTTCAAAATAAGCTCAGGATTAGTATGGTGAACACTTTGATTGCCATGTAGAGGAAAATGGATCTTACATTGCAGTGGGGGAAAACCCTTCTAGGGCAATTGAACATGTCAGAAATAAATTTCAGCTTTTTTCCCCCTCCCCATACAAAGGGAAAAGAAACCTATCTAATTGTTTGAAATTGCCATCTTGGAGTTCTGGAATCAGAATTTATTTGAGTAAATACGCTGCTGAAACTAAGGTGTGGCCGCTGGAAAGATCTACTTTTACCTTTTTCTGCTATAGCTGTTTATGACCATGTAGGTCCATAGGGCTACCATGGTCTTCAATTTCCACACAAATTAAATACAATTTCTTTACACAGCCTATGTGAAGATTTAGTGATATAATGATTTAACAAAGCACTTTGCAATCCATAAGCATGATATAAATGCTATTTTAAGGATCTCACCCGTTATCAGTTACTTGAAGTTAAAGATAATACTTCTTCATTTATAATATCCTTTACCAACAGATCAAGCTTAATACACCACTGTCAGTAGAGTGCAGACCTAATTATTGAAATATTTTTGAATTAAATTAAATGAACCTCTGGCTCATGTCAATACAAAGCAACTACCCGATGTAAGGTGCTAAATAGACTTTCATTTAGACAATTTCCAGGGCTGATTGATTTTGGTCAAGTGATCAAAACATATTTATTTAAATCTGTTAATTTTATATTTTATGTTTTTAATACACATTTAGAAACCAAGACCTTCTCTTTTATGTTAACTAAAGAAAACCACTGAAGATATTGATTAGAGAATACTATGTGCTACTTCATTACATTTATTTTTCTGTTATAACAGGAATATAGATTCTTCAAGGAAGAGGGTCATGTCCCATTTTACAGTAACCTGTAATAAATGACAAGCATATGGTTATTAATCCCAATGGGTTATTTTCTAGGGGATTTGTAAGGTTTTTGCATTTTAATTACATTTATTGGCATGAAAGTATATCTAGTTAAAAAAACTGGGAACTTCTTTCTGATCAAGAAGAATAAGTATATGCAGGAAAAAAGTTAGACTTTTAATGACATGTATTAACTGAAAGTTGTTTGTTTCCTAAGACAGTCCTATGGGTTCTAATGTAAACTTTAGTACAGCGTACACTCCCTCAATTCATCCAGTATTTGATAGACCATCTGCTTTGTTTTTGGTAGGCTGAGATGACGGGCTTCTGTTACAGGTGCAATATTCAGCCTTTAGGATTTTATTATAATGCCACACTTAACAGATAGGTTTGGGGTTTTTGTATTAGAAAAGTTACATGATTTTCTAGGAAATGGGTTGAAGCCTACCTCAGAAGGGTCTAAGGTAGGTCCCTGTTATCTATTATGAACTATACCTGATGAGAGCTTTTCCTTTTTTAGCCCTCTGATTCAGTCCAAGATACATGGTTGTTGGGAATTATGGAAAGTGTTAAAAAATTTATAAAGATATTTAAGAAAGGGCTTGTTTCTATTACATCACAGTGAATAAGGGATTTAAACTGGCATGTTGTTTGGACCATGGAGATACATGGACCTCTGAGAGGAGATGCCAACAATTCCTACCAGAGAAAAACATTGAAACAATGGGAATTTAATGGGACTAATTGGTAATATTGTATCATTTTTTTCATGGAAAGATGTATTGTTATCCATAAACAACAAATAATAACAATAGAAAAATGGTTGTAATATGCATACTTACCATTTATTTTATCTTAAATTGCACTGTGAAAACTTTCCTCTCATTTAATTTCTGTTAGGAGGAGGGGTGGGTACAGGGACAGACAGAGGTATTGGGAAAGGAAATAAGTAATATTGAAGCCATGGATATGCTTGATTTAGGAATGGAGGATACACGCCAAATGGATTTTGATAAGGGGGCTCATAAAACCGCAAAGATAATTCATCGCTATCACTGACCTGTTGAAAGAAAGAAAAAACCTTATTTTACCCTTTCAAAGAGGAGAAATAAAATGGCTCTTTAAGATGTGGGTCTTCATTCTTAAGACAATTTAAAATGTCTAAAGTCATTTTCCTCTTCTATTTGTACTGTGAATAGGAATTTGATTAATTTGTCTTATTTTAGAAAATTATCTAGAGATAACCATGTTCCTGCATCTTTATATTTAAAATAAACTCTTTTCATAATCTCTCCTACATAAGGTCAAGATGAGAAGATGTTGACATGCCTAAATCTCTCTCTCTTTGCCTTCATACCAGGTCTTTACTCAAAACATGTATTAAAAATGATCTCTTTCCGAATCTTCTTTGCCACCATTCCTCTCTCCATATCTATCCATATTCATACCAATTTCTGTATTCTTAACACTTTGTTGATAATTTTGACCTAAAATCATGCTGTTCAGGTAACAGAATTTTCACAAATTTGAACAAATAAGACTCTCTTCAAATTTTATTTTCTTAAACACTTTTTTTTGTTGTTGTTTGTTGTTAACTGTTTAGGCTAAAATAATGTTTCAGTGAGTTTGCTAGTAGTAGGATCACCAAAGCTGGTCCACTGCTGCAGATGAGATCTGAAGTGTCCCCAAAGGCCCCTATGTTAAAGTTTGGTCCTCACCTTGGTGATGTTAGAAGGTGGTAGAAACCTTTAAGAGGTGGAACCTAGTGGGAGGCTTTAGGCAACTGGGGGGGGGGGGGGTGAGCCCTTGAAGGAGTCTGGGGGATGCCAGTCTCTTCTTTGCTGTCTTTGGTACTTGGTCCCGGTAAAGTGAACAGGCCTCCTTTGTCACATGTCTCATCCCAATGTATTGTGCCACCCACAGGCTCAAAGCAAAGAGGCTTCTCATGGATTGAAACCTCCAAAACCTTGAGCGAAATAAATATTTCCTCTTTTTAAGTCAATTTATCTTAGGTATTTATTATAGTAACAGAAAGCTGACAACACATCCACATGTGCTAATTCTCACTTTAATTTTTTTTTAAGCTTTTCTGGAATGAGCATTGTGAGCATTGTAGAGCTAAAGCAGAGGGGATGCATGAACAGTCTGATGTCTTTATTAGGGTAGATAATTTGAGTAAAATAGAAACCAGCTCATCACAGAGTGGGTGATGTTTCAATCTGGATATCACTGGTGCATGGGATGTGAAGATATTTTCCTTTGCACAAGCAGAGATAAAAATCCCTGAAGTGTTTTAACCTCTGTCTCATGCTAATACTCAAGTATTTAAGACTCTCAGTAAAGTTTTGGAGGTTTGAATATGTGAATATCTTTAACTAAAGTTATGAATATTTCACATAGAAAGTCTATATGTAAAGAAGAGGAAAATTAACTTACACTTCGTTTTTCTCGTTCCTGGTCTTGAGGGACCTAAAGATCAAACAGTGAAATTTATTCAACTCATACTAGTAAAAACACACACACAAAAATCTATCCCTACTCAAGAGAGAAATAATTAGACTATGTACTAGTATTGTTATATATAGTCCATTTTAAAAAAATCTAGGATTTGATTGTTCAGAAAATATTGTAAAAACTATTTTCCTGGAAAATGTTAATATGTATTTTTAAGTGGCTCCAATTTACCACTTTACCAAGGTTTTATGAATTTTGCACTGACCAGTATATAATTGAGAATATTTTCTGTAATATAATACTAAATGTGTACATTTTATATATCTTTATAGAGTACATTATGTGAAGAAGAAAACAGCATGAGATTCATGAATTAGAATAAGAAGTACATTAATATTCTAGAATGCAGAAATGATATTTACCGGGACACCAACAACTATTGCCACGATGACAGTAATGAGAATGAGAGCTTTCATCTTATTCAGAAATATCCTGAAGGTCAGAGAAAAGACTAAATGTTAACACAAATGCATTAGATATAGTTCTAGTAGAGATGGATAATATTTTTAGATAAAATTGAATATGCTTTGCAGTTTGACAACTATATTACATGAATTCTTTTAAAAATAAAAAACATTATTTAAGAATAATACTTCTCTAATTGGTTAACAAAATTTCTGGAATGAAATAATGCATTGGTTTACTCAAATAACTTTATGGTGGGGGTGCGCAGTTATGTAGTTATCCTAGGAAGTTTAAAACAACATTACATATAATAATGTCCACAAAATTAATTTATGACAGAATAATTTGTATTGATATTAGGCAATCCTCTCAAATCAATGCTGTTTAGAAGTATCTTTGCCTAAAGGGCAAAGCACTTTGCTCTATTTTAATTTTAATTTTAGAATCCTTATTCTATTGTAAACATTATTATAATGCATCAGTTATAATGTTAATAAACATTTGAGAAAACTGAGCTAAATAAAAATGTAATAATTTTATTTTAATAATTACATTATATAATAAACAATAAAAGATGAAACATCATGTTTTCTTTTAAAATTTTTGTCACTAATACAATAAGCATTTGTATATTACTTGATTTGGAATCTTAATAGGCATTTTTCTTTATGCAATGGTATCATTAATCACTGATTCTCTGTTTTAGTGTGTATGCAGTACATACGAGAGAATATATAGGAGGTTTGGGAAAGACAATCAAGGTGGAAAGCGGGTTGCCTAAAGATGCTCCTGAAGTTGGTCATTTATTTATTTACAAAGCATTTCTTCGTAACAGATTGTTATACATTATCCTAGATTTGGGTATATAGAGTATTTGAAAAATTCTCTGTTTTGTAGACCTTATTGAATACAGTTACTGGTCAGTATATTATAAAATTTTCTAAGGAATATCTAAGTTAATATTTTAAATTGAGAAAATTTCATTTCTCATGTTATAATCATTTTGGGGTGGCTCTGAGATGATTAATGGAGATTCTAGGGAGATTTCATTATTTCCTAATATTTCATATATATTATTTCCTAATATTTCATGTGTATATATATATATATATAAACACATATATATATGAAAGAAGGATAAAATATAAAGAAAAAAGTAGCAAAGTTTTGAACTCTGTTTTGATTATAGTAATCAAAATCCAAAGTAGGATTAAAAATAACATTATGTAAAGATTTTTATGAAGCAAGAATTTAAAATTCTTGCCAAATTTAGCTTTCTATAGGCAGTTGGGTTTGTCAGTATAGGAAATTGACAGTAAAAATTACATACACATACTCTCACAGACACACATCCACACACACAACCTATTTTCTACATGCAAAGTGCTAGGCACTATCAAAGCTGTATTGATAAAGCATGATTTCTTTCATAGGACTAGAAGGGAAAACATACAAATATTTTTATAATGTACAGAAAAGTGTGATATATACTATACATAGAAATTACAAAACATTGAGAGCATACAGAAGAAGGAAGGGACAGATAGTAGGAAATAATTCTGGAGAAAACAATTCAAGAGGGTCTTTCACAATATAATAATTTTTAATTGTATTCAAGGACTGTTCAAAACCATGTTAAGCAAATAAACAACAACACAAACATTTTTGGATTGTCTCTGGGTCAAGACATAGCATAATTATCAGCTAGCTTCTTGTATTTTTATACTTCTCAAGCTACAGCAGTACATTGCTGTGTGCAAGAGAATAAATGATACTCTGGATAAATTAGATATATTATTCCTAAGCATCAATTTAATTTGAAGATTAAGAGGAAAAAATACAAGTAATTTTTATGTTGACATAAACATGATATAGAATGAAGTACAAATACTACATATATTTTAAAGATAAAACAGGAAGCTACAAATAAATCAGCAATTGTTCATGCTTACATAATCCCTAGGAGTGTGTATTCTCTCTTTGCTTGACTTGAAGCCCATAAAATTTAAAATGATGAACCTGAGGCTCTGTAAACCTCAATCTCCACTCCCCACCCACCCCTGGCATTAGCAACCATTCCTGCAAAGATTCATTTATAGTCACTCTAAAATATGAATCTACTGTAGCAGAATGTGATTTTAAGAAAAAGTTTTGCAAGAAAATACTCAAAATTGTTGCCTAATTACTATGTTTACAAATTTAAGCAACTGTTACATGATAGTCTCAATAATTTGAAAAGTTTTTAGAAATATATATCTCTGTATATGTGAATATATATATGTATATATAGATAATCTTAGTTTACAATGATACTGAAAACATTTCTTACCTTAGACTTTTTGCACAGTTTCTTCTCTCTGATGCTGTTATGAGGAATGCTAAGTGATTGGGACTGGAGTATTGCAGTTTTTTATACACTCAGAAGTAATGGAATGGAGAAGTCTGTGGCTTGAAGGCCGCTCCCCTGGGATCAGTTATTGCTCAGTTGAATCATCCAGTATCGTAACGTGTTGAAATTGGGGAGTAACTGATATTTACAGTTTCATGGAAACTGGCTAAGTGAGTATCAACTACATCCTTTTGTGTTTTTTTTCCATATTTTGTATATCTTGTATATTTGAAGCATATCTCTGCACAAACGTAAGTGCTTTATATATATTATGTCATTTCACCCTCCAAACAACCAACCCTAAGAGCGAAGGATGATTACCAAATAATCCCATTGTAAAGACACTGAGAAGTATCTTTATATGATGCCCTCTTACCCAGTGCATCATACTGTCACTGCAGCCAGTTAGAAAACCAGCACAAACTCTAAAAAAATTAGAATTTCTTTACTTATAAGTTAACATCTAACCTTATCTCAGTGACTTAAAGAGAACTACTTGCATCAGTAACCTAATTTATTGACTCTAGTATTATCATATATTGTTTTCATATTGACCACTTTGGGGTCAGAGTTGATTTCTCCAGGGCTAGGGATGGTGTGTGTGTGTGTGTGTGTGTGTGTGTGTGTGTGTGTGTAGTATACTATGTCCTTTCCTAAAACTTGTGTTTTAGTTTCTTTTACTTGTCTAAAGTTACTCTAACGAAAGTTGCCAATTGCTGCTCAGTTGTGAAACCACAAATGCTTTTCTGTTCTCTTGTTATTTTTCTTTTGACATTTAGTCATGGCAATTATTTTCATCCTAGAAACCTATTTTTCTCTTTCTTTTTTTCTTAAAACCACTATGTCCTGTTCTTTTTCTTCTAAGAGCAACCTTATGTCTTGTTTGCTGATTCTTTTTCCTCAACTAACTATACTTGGACTTTTATCTTCTTAGTCTTCACTTGAACCAAGTAATATAATAATCTATTTCTGACTCCCTAAACTATGCCTGCAGATAAAACTTTTCCCAGCACCCCGAGTCTTGTATCTAACTTTACAATCCATTTGGATGTCTGATGGGTGCTTCAAATTAAACTGATTCAAAACCGAATTCAATATTTTTATCTCCAAATCTGCTCATTTTTATTAATTTCCCCAACTGATGATCATCAGTTATCCAGACAAGCAATCTGAAACCACCATGTTCTTCCCTTGTGCCTTCCTCCACATCAAATGGCCATTAAGTTTTCTCTTCCTGTAGAGCCTTGGTCAATCTCTTCCATCCTTATTGTTCTTTCCTTAGTTTAGTTCCCCATTCTTGCCTGGACTTTACACTAGCCAGCTAATCAGATTCCCTGACTCAAGCACTTTCCCTTTCCAATCAGTCTTTCTCAGTGAGATTGTAATGATTCTCCTAAAGTGGATTTCAAAGTTTTATAAATAATATCCTCAAAAGGGGAGGGAATAAGAGGATCATGAACTGAAATTGAATTCCATACGTTTATGAGTCTGTCTGGATGAACCTAACTACTATGTATTATTATAAAGCTCTGATAAAGCAGCAGCAACAACAAAAACAAAACCCCCATGTCGTAATATACACACACACACATTCACACACATCTGATACAAGAGTATTGTAAAACAGTTCATACCTTGCTACAAGAGGAACATGCGAAATGCTCTATGCCATTCTGCTTTGAGGAATGTGCTATTGTGTTATATCTTTTCCATTCTAATTTATTTATCCTAACTTCTAGTACATGACTCATAAGATTTACTTCGTTCAAAGTATATGTGTTTGACTAGCTCCTGATACAGTTGGGGAACATGAAGAGATCAGTAAATTGCTTTGTAGTGGGAATAAAAGGATCAGAGGACTCTAATCCAGAAAGAGAAAGGCCAATTTGTATAAAAAATTAAATATAATCAGAGTAGACGTAACTACTCTGTATTATGGCATACTACTTTCTGATGCTATTTTTGATGATATCTGCTTGAATAAATGTACAAACATATTGTTGACCCCAGAATAAATGTATGGAAGCACCTTTTTTCAGTTACATTTTAAAAACAGTTTTCAGTAACTAAGCTTGACTCATCCATATACAAATGCATAGGAGAATTATGTGACTCAGTTGTTTTCTTACCTTTGGTGTGTGATCATTTCCAAATTCTTTTAAATGTTTTGTCAGTCTATTGAGTCTACAATATAAAATTCTGTGCTGTGTACATTGTAGATGGTGAATAATTTTTAGCTAAATTGAAGGAATGTTTCTCCCTTTTCCATGTATTTATCTTTTGAAAAAGAAACCTTGCTAGATCTTTCAGGGTCAATCTTTATTTACCAAGTTTTCCTTTTAAAAAAGTGAAGTTCAGTGAAAATGGAAGATCAAAAAAAAAAAAAACAAAAAAACCCCCAAAAACCAAAAAAAACCTCATTCAAAACTCTGAAGTTGTTAATTATACTTGAAATGATCTTCGCGGTTCATTCTCAAGATAAAGTTGTCAGTTTGGAGTTTGTATTGTTTTCTTCAGAAAATAATTTGTATTGTAAATGGTATTTTGTTTTTTTTGGTACTGGAGGTTGAACTCAGGGGCACTCAACCACTGAGCCACATCCTCAGCCCTATTTTGTGTTTTATGTAGAGACAGGGTCTCACTGAGTTGCCTAGCGTGCTTTATCGCTGCTGAGGCTGGCTTTGAACTCGCGATTTTCCTGTCTCAGCCTTCCTAAGTGCTGGGATTACAGGCTTGCACCCGCCTTAATTTGTATTTTTTTTTTTACAAATCATTTAAAAAAATACTCTGAGAAAAAAAAACCAACACAGAGAATCTATACATTTCCAATACTTACATACCTTGTAAAACTGAACTCTAATGAGCACATTTTTCTTTTTTTGTCTTTGGCTTCCATTTGTGTAGGCCCACAAAGAATCCTGATTAAGCCAGGAGGTTTCATAAAGCTATCCTATTATTGACATTCTAGCTACCATGAGGCAGTAGGAACAATATAGTAAAACCTGGGTCCCTCCTAGCTAAATAAGGTGGGAAGATTTAACAGATCTGTATTTAGATTTTTAGATTTTCCCATTATTAATTGTGGAAAAATTAGACACTTTGAGTCCCCATTTTCTCATCTGTAAAGGGAATTATCTTTGTAATTAAAAACAAAATTTTATGAAATGTGTAAAAGCACTCATCATTTGTCAGACTTCATAAAGTGATGGTTTCAACACTATCAAAGCCATCAGCTCAGCATACCTTTGAGTACAGCTTTGAGTAGATCAGACTTCTTTCTGCCACAAATCCTCAGACTTCCTCAGATGATTAGGTTCATCATCTAATATAAAGGTACATGAAAGAACCTTAAATGCCAATGTGAACTGGATAGGGACTTAATCCATTAGTTGAATCTAAATATAAGTAGGCAGCTTTTGAAACCAAGCAGTATTATGTGGGAGTAATTATCTTTCTGGTTGATGATCTGATTGTGTCACTTCAACACAACCACAAATTATTTTATAACAAGTTGTAATTCTTATGGAATTCATGCTGTGGAATCTGCTGTTTCTTCCTTGTGCTAATCTTTAGTCAAATGGCTAGATTCTAATAAATAGAAAAGACCCTTGCCTAACAGTACAACCTTCACTCTCCAAGTCTTCAGCAAATGTTTGTTTTTGAAAGGCAAGTACAAACCATACAGCTAAGATGTTTTTTCCTGGACAAAAGGGTTTGAGTGGCTTCATATGAAAGAAGTTGGAAATGTTGTCATATAAAGAAATTTTAAATTTATTTTCTGGGTCTTAGATGGCAGAGGTAAAAATTAGTATGTCGAGATGCTAAAATATTCTATAAGGAAAAGCTATTTAAAGAATAAAAGCACTCTTTTCTGTGGATATTCAAGAGGAGGCTGGGTGACCACCGACTGACATATTGCAAAAGGAATTTTTGCGCAGCCAATTGAATTGGTTAGATTACCTCTCTCTATCCATTCAACTATAATACTTTTAGACAGGGTGATATAGGAATTAGAATACTAGCTGGAACATTTTAGCAATCAACCAAATAAAAAAGCCCTTCTAATGCTCTTCTAATGGATTAGAATTAGTAGTGGGCAAATGTACCTTGTAAACCACACTGTGGTAGGCTTTAGCAGTGGATTAACTGATTCTTACCTCAAGAAGAGAGCAGAAATATCTTATTCCACATTGGTGGCCTAGAGAGTTTGTAGAAATATGATCATCACTGTCTTCTTTGAAAATCATGAGGACTGATTTAGCTTTGACTAGGTTGGCTTCTTTGTCAGTACGAAGGGTGAAATGTTTATTCTAAAAATCTGTGGTGTCTTCCTTCTAAGGGAATGGACATAGTCAAAGTAATTCCTGAATGCTCTTCAAAACCTCTCCAGACATTATACATACAACTAGAAGTGAGTTTAGGGTCTATGAATTCCTGCAAAAGAATTAGAACCCTTGTGTGTCAATGTTGTAGAAGAATCTCAATGAATGTCAATTCTTCAATCCCTTGGCTACTTGGCTATTAAAAAGGGAAATGGTTGCGAAGTTCTTGCACTTAAGTTTACTATGAGGAGGAGCCAGAGCTACTACTAGATAAGCCCATGTTCACCCCACTGTTTGATGGAATGGGTCTGGCTTACATTGACACCAAGTATGTACTTAAAAAATACTTATTCAGTGTATGAATTAAGCAGTTCAACATCTGCTTTGGACATCCCTGATGTTCTTTATCAGTAATACTTGATAGATCAAAGGTCAACAGCTAAAAATCCCTATTCATTACCTCCTGCCCACACATGAAACTTGATTTTACCAGTATAATTTTAAAACAAATTTTATTAATAATTTGATGTATAACTAAATGGCTTAGATAAAAATTGTCCTAGTTGACACAGATTAAAAATAACGTATTGTAGTTCAATACCCAAAGTCCCTCTCCTGCAAAAATTATGTAATTTCTTTAAAGACCTCCTTCTATGCACTATCATATATATATTATTTTCTGAAATGTTTAAAAAGAAGATAAATACTTTGAAATAAGCATGGTGTACAGGACTGGTACCTTGTCTGATTACACAGTGCTCCACATGTAGTCTTCTATGACTTCTGAATAGAAAATTTCCCTTCCCTCTGATGCATGCTAGCCTCTGGCAGAGGCTTAGGAAAAGGCCTGCATAGTCATGCTTCCTGATATGAATCATGTCCTTCTACATACCAGATGATTTAACTTGGATGAGTCTCTTGACCTTTGATAACCACTCACTTATTCAGCATTAAAATACTACTTATCCCTTTTTTCCCACATAGTTTTAACAACTTAAACAAAAATGATATTCTATATGGCAGTGAATCAATATTAAAAGTTTTGTGCTTGTACTGATAGTCTCCTTCAGGCATACATCTGATCTCCACATTCATCGTCCAGAATTTCAAGATTTTACACTCTTATTTTTATCTTTGAATTATCAAAATATAAGATTTCTGATTTACAAAGATTCCAGTTATACTAAATCATAAAGATCCTTGTAATTAGAAAGTTATATGTTAGCTTTCTATTTTTTAAGGTAACATTTTCAAAAAGTTTATGTGTTAAAAACTGACAAATATTTTATGTGAATTACTCTATATACATAATAATATTGTATACACACGTGTAAACACACACAATAGAACTGTGGGATAAACTATAAATTATCTCTATTTTACGGAATGAATAAAGTGAGCTTAGCAAGTTAAGAACATAAGATTACAAATCGAGTAAACTATGTGACTGAATTCAGAATTAGTTCCTAACCACTGCATAAGGAACATGAAATGAATTAGGGAAAAATCCACCTAGTGAATCATAAGTGGAGTTATATAAGTTTATAATCTGTTATTTAAAATTGTTTTTCTGTTATAAGAGGTTTCATTCAGACTTCTATGAACAAAACACTTATATAGTCTTTTAATTTTAAATAAACAGTTATATTTAAAAATAAGATACATTTTGACTGGGATAGAAAAGTTTTGAAACCAGTCATAAAATGATTTTTATCATAATGGAACATCTTTTTTTTTGTATTGTTGTAGATGGACACAATACCTTTATTTTATTTATTTATCTTTATGTGGTACTGAGCATCAAACCCTGTGTATCACATATGCTAGGTGAGCTCTCTACCATTGAGCCACAATCCCAGTCTTAAAAGGTAAATATTAACTTTTTTATTTTCAAGATGTAAAGAATAAGCAAAGTTCTTAAGAGAATTTGATTTATATACAAAGTCTATCAGTAGAATTTTCATGTTTTATTTTTTTGAGAGAAATAGGGTTGCTCAGCTTTTGGCCTTTGCCATTTAAATTATGAAATGGTAGAATTAAGTTATTTCCAAAGCAGATTACATTTGGTAGTTCATTAAGTATTTATGTTGCCTTAATCATGTGCAAGGCACTGTGCAAGTCACTGTATAATGACAATCAGGGAAGAATTTGTCCAGGCCTATAGCTTACGAGACAAAAGTAACAATAGAAATTTTTTGTGAAATGACTGAGGAAACTTCTATGGTACCCATCATAGAAATGTACAGAAATTAAGATCTAGAAGTTTATAAGGTTTTAGCCAAATGAAAAAGATTAGGAAAAATATTATAAATAGAGGAAAAAGAGACTGAAATTTCAAAGATCAAAAGTACATGGATTATTTCATGAAAGTCAAAGGAGTTAACATTGGCTGGAGTATAATGATGAAGGGCATGTATGGCAGAGGTATCATTAGGAACAAATGATGATGGACTTTTTAAGACAGGTAAAGGAGTTTGAAATTTAAACAGAGGTCAATGGGGAGGTGTTGGATAGTTTGAAGCATGGGAGGGACATAATCAGACTTCCATTTTGAATGATCACTCTGTTAGCCTATCACATTTGTAGGTGTCTATTAATCCTCCTGAAAGATGATGGTGACCTTCCGGAAAGTGGTGACAGTGAAGAAGAAGAGAAAGCGATTCAAGAGATCTTTATGAGGGAAAACATTAAGAAAACATTAAGAATACATTTGCATCCTCTGATTGTGATAAGGAGGCTTATATTGCACTAAACTTTATTTTGGTAGCAATTACAAATGAACAAAAGATGAAAACAACAGTTTGAAGACACAATGATCAAATGTAGACAAAAACTCAAGAAAGTTAGACTTGTGATTTGTTTGCCTTAGGCATTCCCCACCTGCTGGGTGTGGCATAACTATCCTACAGGAAGGAAGTCTCAGTCATTTTAGCCTGAGGCATCAGAGGAGAAAGTTCAGGAATAGCTGAAGGGATAAATTCCCTAAAGAAGGGAAATTCTGAAGTGGGAGTCTTGAAATTTGAGTACACTCTTCACTCAAATCCTTGATGGATTCCCAAACAATGCACGTGTAAGGTGAAATGTTAAGGAGCCCAGGTTATGAACACAGCAGTCAAAAATCTGAAAAGGCCAAACAGATTTCAGCAGTTTCCTTTTGTTGTAGAGACTGAGGTTAGATTTCTACCAACTTAGGTTTATAGACACACTGGCTTTCTGCTGGAATACCAGAACAGCAACCCACAGGTCAAAGCCCACATTGATAGGACTGAGTTTTGCCCTAGTACTAAAGACCAGCGTGAAATAAATACATAAGGAAGTAAGTAACAACACCACACACACACAAAAAAAAAGAAAGAAAAAAAGAAAAAAAAGCCACTATAAGACCAATGGAGAGGAACACTCTTTGAAGGAAGATGGTAGAATTCAGTTTCCATTTTGGCATTTACAATGTTAGCACACATTTGAAAAAAGAAATAACAACAACAACAAAGTAGATATGTGAAAGAAAGAAGGAAATGTGTCTATGCTCAAAAGTAAAAGCCAATAGAAATAGACCCACAATCTAGACACTGAAATCAGCAGACAAAAACCTTAAAATAACTAGGATGAACATGTTAAAGATTGACAGGAGGGATTAATACATTGACTGAAGAGTGTGGAAATTTCTGGAGAGATTATAAAACTATTAAAAAATCAAATGGAAATCATAGAATTAAAATTTTAATTTTATAGAATAAAAAACCCAGTAGACGATATTCAGTAGCAATATGAATATAATAAAGAAAACATTAATGAATTTTTTTTTTTTTTGGTACTGGAGATTGAACTCAGGGGCACTTGACCACTGATCCACATCCCCAGCCCTATTTTGTGTTTTATGTAGAGACAGGGTCTCACTGAGTTGCTTAGTGCCTCGCGTTGCTGAGGCTGGCTTTGAACTCGCGATTCTCCTGTCTTAGCCTCCCTAAGTACTGGGATTACAGGCTTGCGCCACTGCGCCGGGCTAGTATTAATGAATTTTGAGGGTCAATAGGAAACTTTCAAACTGACAGACTCAGGAAAAATAAATTAACAAAGTCTTGATCTGAGGAACAATATCAAATAATCTAATATAAATGCAACTGGAGTTGGAGAATAGAGAAAAGAGAACCAAAAACAAGTAAAAGAATCACAAGGAAACGAAAAGTTTCCTTGATCAAAACCAACGCACAAATCCAAGAAGCTCTGTGTAAACAGGATTCATACAGTGATAACCACACCTAAGTCTATTGTAGCCAAACTGCTGAACACCAAAGATACAGGAAGTCTTAAAACAGTTGAAAAACAACAACAACAACAACAACAAAAACACACATTTTGTACAGGAAAACTTCATTTAAACCATTGGAGGCCAGAAGATAATGTAATGACATCTCTAAAGTGTGGAAAGAAAACAATTTTATGACCAGAATTTATTTACAAAAATGTGGGCATAAAAAAGACGTTTTTTGAAAATAAAAATGAGGGAATTTATAGTCATTAAGCACAAACTAAATAAAATTTGGAGAAAAAATTTCAGATTAATGGGAAATTATTTCAGATGAAAATATACCTATAGGAAGGCAGGATAAGAATTTAAAAAGTGAGTGGAAATATAATATTTTGTTTATTCTTATATTCTTTAAAAGTTAATTGACACAGAAGTAGTAAACTTCAAAAAAGTTATTTGGAGGCTAGGGGTGTAGCTCAGTAGTAGAGCTTTTGCCCAGCATATGAGAGGCTCTGAGTTTAAACCCCAGCACAACACACCACACACACACACACACACACACACACACACACACACACACACACAGATATACAAAAGGCCAGTAAGCATTGACAATAAAGTAACATAATTAGTCATCAAGCAAATGCAAATTAAAAGCTGATGATGTCTCTTCTTACTCATTAAAATAGCTAAAATTAAAGACAGACTCTTAACTACAGTATTTAATATATTAAACTGCAAATATGCTGAGGTTCAGATTTATGAGTCAGTGATTCCTTATAAGTGCTATTAAAGTCACAATAGAAATGTTCATGCAGTGGTTTTTGAAAGAGAGAAAAAAAAGAGAACTGAGGTCAAACTCTGCAAAGATTAACATTTAAGTGATGTGTGGCAGGAGAGGAACTCAGGAAAATATTTTTTTAAAAGGCAAACAATTATCAATGTTGGCTAGAAGGTGGAGAAGTAGAAGTCTTATACATTGTTTACCAGGGTGCAAATGGCACAGCTATACTAACTTGTGTTTAAAAGCCTCTTATTACATGTACTTATTCTATGATATGAAAACACATGTTTACAAACAAAAGTGTACATGAATATTCATAGCAGCTTTATTACTGCTGATTAATAATAGAAACACCATAAATGTTCCAGAATAAAAGAATGATTTAAAAAAATGTGATATGTATTTCTATAATATAATATAACATTTAAGCAAAAGTGTGAGTGAATCACAGGAGCATGAAGTTGAGTAAAAGAAGCCAGGACCAAAGAAATGAAGTGTATGATTTAAATAGAATAGGCAAAGTTAACATATTTTGATAGATATAAAAGAAGAAATTGCTTATAATAAGAGTAAGGAGATTAGATTGACCAGAAAAGAGCAGGAAGAAATTTATGGGGGTGTTAGAATTGTTCTTTTGATGGAGTGGTTATTATAAGGTATATATATTTATCTAGACTTGTCAAACTGTACAATTCAATTTATACATTGAAAGAATTGTTAGGTTTTGATGAAAGATTGGATATGGATGTGTTAAAAAGTTAAACGGAAGCACCATAAAAATTTTAAGTTTATTTTAGTCAACAGCAATTAATGAATTAATTGGGTAGCTCCAAACAAGTGATTTGGGAGCTTCGCTGAGGAACCACAAGGGGAAAGATTTATTTTTCAATGGTGCAGAGTTAAAGCAAATATATTGGTTACCATTACACAGTTGCCTTATTTGGTCTATCCTGCTGCAAAGTCCCTCTGTGTGTGTTTGTGCTTCTGAGTAGTTTCTCAATTTCTATTTTTCTTTAATATATGCTTACAAGAAATAGCTCACATTGTTTGGCTTATGATTGCAAATCAAGCAAAGTTAAGTCACCATGAGGCTTAAATGACTTTGTCTTCTTGGGCATTCTTCACATCTCCTCTCCATTTTAATTCAATAACAGATGTAATACTGGGGGTGAGGTCAAGCATGGATTCTATATTCCAGTCTAGAACTGTTAAAATACATTTAGATAGGAAGAACCCAGTGGAGAAAGGTGGGTAGGGAAAGTTTTGAAGCTGTATTGTGAATTGCAAAGTGAAGGCAAAGTTTTTTATTTATTAATTAATTTATTTTATTTGTTCTTTTTAGATATACATAACGGTAGAGTGCATCTTGACAAATCATACATACATGGAGTATAACTTCCCATTCTGGTGGTTGTGCATGATGTGCAGTTACACTGGTCATGTATTCATACATTCACATAGGAAAGTTATGTCTGATTAATTCTACTGTCTTTCCCATTCCCATTCCTCCTTCCCTTCCCTTCATTCCTCTTTGAAGTGAAGGCAAAGTTAATTTTAGAAAAATTATTATTCACAGAATTTTTCTGGTCAAACCTGTTCAAAATATAATTGCTTCTGCTTTGTTTTTATCTGGGCTGGGAGAGAGGTGGGGTATCAGGATTTAAACAAAGACCATGGTTCTTTGCAGGTATTCTGATGCTGTTTCCATAAGCTTCACCTCTTGTCTTCCTACTTTTAGTAACCAAAATGATAGAATTTAAAGCTCTTTCATAAAATATTTTCAAAATAAAGAACATCTCATTGATAGTGATTCTAGTATTCAGGTATCCAAACATGGTTTTTGCAGATGAATACTTACACAAAACTCAACATTTTTCTATAACAAATTGGTATGGAACAAGGATTAGGTAGTTTGTTTTCAATCCTTGAGTCATTCAACTGGATCAGTTAGGATTTTTCAGGGTAATAATGCCCTGTTAAAATTGCCTGGCATAAAGATATGAAACTAAACACATTTAGTTTGATACTAATGTTTTCAATTAAATATTTATTCTTGATAAACTTCTTAGAGTTTATTATTAATATTTTATTTATGCCATACTTGTTTCATGTCCTTATGTACTTGACATTGCATTTATATAATCTCCACATGTGTTAAACAATGTTCTCCAGAGAGACAGAAGCAATTATATAAATATGAATACACAGAAAGCTATTGCCTAGTGTAATTATACAAGCTAAGATCTATAATCTGCCCTTTGCAAGTATGAGGCCCAGAAAAGCTAGCTGGGTAGTACCAGTCCACACTCAAAGTACATCCTGGTTCCAGTCAGAAGGATGGAGAACTGGGTGTGCCAGTGCTTAACAGTGAGAGAAGATGCTTGTCCTAGCTCAAGCAGAGAGTGCAAATTTGCCTTTCTTCTGCCTTTGTGTTCTAGTCAGGACTTCAGATTACATGATGTCTGCTCACAGTTGTAAGCAGTTGTACACACTTTACATAGTGTACTGATTTGAATACTGATATCTTCTAAAACATCTTCACAGAACCACCACGAAGTAATGTTTTACTAGTCATCCAGTTAATCTTTAGGTATTTCAAGTAGATCTTTCAGAAATAGGGAAAGTTAAGTATTCTTATTTATGATTTATAGCTGATAGATCTCAGATTGTTTAAGTGTCTTCTTAAAGATTCAAGGAAAAATCTGATGAATTCAAAATCACTGCTCCCTTCTCTATAGGACACTGACTCCACAGGCTAAGTGTATATCTTCCTGGGGATTTATTCTTTTGGAAGAGTACATTTGTTTCTCTACGAAGATGTGTTATGTTGGGAAAATATATTTCACAACATCTGTCATCAAATAAATTTGGTTTTCATGGGGAAAGCAACAAGAGGAAGCTGACTAAATGGGTTTGGGAAAAATAAAGATGATAGTATGTGAAAGCTAGGGACATATTTTAGTTCATCAGTCCCAATCACCACACCTATCACAAATCAATTGACAGTACATCTTTATTTTCATGGATAACACAATTTTGCAGAGACATCCTTTATTAATACAATTATTCAATTAATTTAATGATATTAGCTTTATTTTTGTGTTAATTCAGATTGTGCAATAATAGAATATTTGAAAAGAAAGTTTTGTAGATATAGGACTTACTGCATGGTCATATGGCTTTTCTATAACATATTTAAACACTACAATACCATTTATAAGTAGGATAAATTCAGGAGAAGAGTGAAGATATTTTGCACATTTCAAAGCACTCATAATAGCATTGAGGAAGCTACTAGTCTAAAATAACATCCAGGACACTGCCACATCTTTTTCTCTGTAAAATAAGGCAGAAGAGTGTTTTGGTATCATTAGACTGGTTTGTGTAAAATTTTCTAAATGCTTTATAATTGCTTATTAAACAAATAGAAAGCTTTACTTACACTGGTATTGATTTCATAGTAAGCAAAGGTCACACTGTACTGAAATCCCTTTAGTATTTCTGACTATATAACTTGACTTGTATTGTGCAAAACAGTACATTAATGAGGCGGCTTTGTAAAGAGGTATGGATACTATTCATTCCTGATTGTATTTCTATAGACTTGTTTTTAATCTGAAGAATGCTGAATATTCTTTTTCATATAAGGAAGGATCAGAAGAGACTCACAGGCAGCAGAAAGGAGATTTCAAAACATCTGTCTTTTGGTTTGCACTTCAGGTCAAATAGTTTGATTTTTCATGTGTATTTTTACTTTTTAGTGTCATTCTGGGCCTGCCCTTCTATCAAACTTCCACTGCAGCTCCAATAGCCTACGAAGCTTACTCAGACAGGCAAGTAATCAGGTTATGTTTGCTAAGGACATCAAAACTGAAATTTCTTGGTTGTTATGCACTTTCTTTATTATTTTGAGTTTTTGTTTTAATTCAAGCAATTATGGATATATTGGCATTAAAATGCTTAACTTGCAAAGTGAAATGATGTGGGAGAACTGTTCCAGTGTAGTCAGGAGTCAATATTGATTTTTTAAAAAATTGTTAAAAGTCTCATAATTATTACATTTTTAATTATTACATTTTTGTAGGTAGATATAAACAATAGATTGCTGTTTCAAATTCATTTTGTTAAGAATTTTTATTAGTTTCTTCAATGTCTGACTTGTGGCAAATACCTACCCAAAACTTCTGAATGCTTAGAACAACATCTTATGGTTCTGTTAGGCTATCAGTCTTGGCCTAGTGAGAAAAGGGCATTTATAAGAAGCTCTTATTTAAATTAAAATTAACTTACACTCTGATTAATTGATTATCAAAAGTGATTGACACCTTATCAATGCTTAAGACCATATATTTTACTATATTATTAATTATATTATTTTTTCCATATTTTTAATTTGTGCATTATAGTTGTACATAATGATGGATTTGTTGTTACATATTTGCGTGTACACACAATATAACAATATAATTGGGCCAATATCACTCCCTGTTGTATTGCTATTTTCATAACTCAGCCTGTAAATTAAGTACTAGCTTTATATTTTCCATCAGACAGAATTTCTCATGTTAAACGAATCTTTGGTTGCCTTACCTTCTCTTCTGGAAGCACTGGGGCAATAGTTGGATCCATAGCAGAAGCAAAAGCCTGGGTGGTGCTGGGTTTTGGTGAAGTTGAAGGCATGAAAACTCCTGCACTGTCATGGCTATATTTTATTACTTCTTTCTGTAAATATGGTACCACTCCTCCTCCTGGCTATAGAAAGAGAATGGAAACAAAGTGGTTATAGGTTCAAGTAGGAGGCCAAAATTGGGAAGAACATAAAGCCACAGGACTGAGATAAAAAGAAGGTATCATACTCAAGAAACCTTTATTGGTTTTCCATATTATAAATTATTTTTAGCAAGGTTATGAATGTATGCTTATTTATGCTACTTTTAAATAAGTGTAAACAAAAGTGACTGGAATAGATGACAAATATTTGAGGAACGGACTGAATTGAATCTTGACTAAAAAAAGATTATAGAAAAAGAAGCAATAATTGTTGATGGAATTATAATAAAGTTTATATGGAGACAAACATTAGTGAAGGAACCTACAAATCAACAGTTAATGATTTCCAGTTGCTAGCAAAGTGTTGTCAGGAGTCTTACCATCACAACAGTTTCCGGAGCTGTGCCTAAGAGAGTGTCAAAAGCCAATTGCTGTTGTCCTCCTTGTAAACCCTTGAAAAACCAGAAAGTTTCAAAAAGTCTAAACTGGTGGTATATAAACATAAGGTCATCTGCCAAAGCAATCAAATGCTCCCCAACTTCTTTTTTTTTTTTTTTTTTTTTTTTTTGGCACCAGGGACTGAACTCAGGGGCACTCGACCACTGAGCCACATCCCCAGCCCTATTTTGTGTTTTATGTAGAGACAGGGTCTCACTGAGTTGCTTAGTGCCTCGCCATTGCTGAGGCTGGCTTTGAACTCGCGATCCTCCTGTCTCAGCCTCCCTAAGTGCTGGGATT